>MU946211.1:0-20584 GCA_036418165.1 Cooperia oncophora
CTCGCTACGCTAGCGTACGCTAGAATACTCTAGCGTTACGCTAGCGTACGCTGGTGACGCTAGATCGATATCCATCCTTCCCTTGCCACTGCCGCTGCCGAACGCTGGAAACGCTAGCGTACGCTAGATAGTACTCTAGCGTTACGCTAGCGTACGCTGGTGACGCTAGATCGATATCCATCCTTCCCTTGCCACTGCCGCTGCCGAACGCTGGAAACGCTAGCGTACGCTGGCGTACGCTGCCGCAAAGTATAATCGGAGCCTGAGCCTTTGCCCCTTGATTTTTGGATCACGGTGGGCAAACTCATTCGCAAGCAGAGTAGGGAGGCGAACAGATACTGACTCTTGTAAGCCCTTGTCGGGCACTATATCACAACTTATGTCTCATCACTGAAATCTCCCCATCTCCCACCATGTTCCCTGACCACCTCTGAAGCACTTGCTGGAGGGCAGCTCTCCATTACAGTTACGACTCGTGCTATGAAGTGCTATGGTGTCTTAGGAGGTCTTGCCTTTTGCCTGTTCCCATCCTGGCCTCTATCTCACTTCTTGGAAGCAATGTCCTACCTCGCTGTGACGCACGTTATGAAGCTTGATGATCCTCCTTTTGTGAGGCTCCTTATGGTATCTTATCAGCTGTTATCACTTCCTGCCACCCACCAATAATGTTCCCATCCTGCCCCTATCTTACTTCGTTGGAACCAACGTCCTACCGTTGCTGTGACGCACGTTATAAAGTTGATGACTTCCCTTTCTAAGGCCTCTTATGGTATCTTATCAGCTGTTATCACTTCCTGCCACCCACCAATAATGTTCTCGTCCTGCCCCCTATCTTACTTCTTGGGAGCCACGTCCCACTGTTGCTTCCTGCCAGCAATCAATACTGTTCTTGCCCAACAACATACATCATTTGAGATTTCTATCGCTGTTAAGAAAGGAGTTATGAATTTCCGGTCAAACACCACACACATCGACACACACCAACATACAGACACACACAGATTATATATAGTAGGATTAGCCTAAAGTAATAATAAGTAATTCACTAGAGAAGAAGAAAAGCAAGGAAAGTTCTCAAGAACACAACTGCTCAATGAGAGTCACACCGCGTTGTGGTCTCTATGCAACCCCTGGCTAACAAATCGCTTTTCGCATCTCCCAGTAGTAGATATCATCCAATGCAAAGAAAAGAATACGAAAAACAACAAAAACACGGACGAAAAACTCTTGACAAAAAAATTTCAAAAACTCGGCGTCCGAATTTAGGGTTACGGTAGCGTGCATCTTTTAGTGCGTCGAGCTTTTGCACCACGAAAATTGCATCACTCGTGATTTTACGCGTTTTACCTTGCAAGATGGGTTGCAGTTGACTGTATGTGCTCCTAATGAATAAAATGTAATAAAGGAGAGCAGAATTACTTATCGGCACCAGCCAAAGCCAACCTAGAGAAAAAAATACCGGAACCCTCAGCTCAATGGCACAAATAGTCCATTGAGCTGAGAGGTCAAAAGTGGCCCCGGTAGCGTAATAGGGAACGCAACTGCCCGGTAAGCAGAAGATGCGGGTTCGAATCCCGTCCGTGGTCCGACTTTTGCCCACAACTCAGCATTCTTGTGATAACTTTCGGATCGCGCACTGCGGCAACAGCAGTTATCGAACAATAACAGCTTAAAAAAACCATGAAAGAAGAGGCTTTGGTAGTGGCCGCTAGTTGTGAGGTCCCGGAAGCTGCCCGGGATTCACTGATGGTATCGTATCATAGATATCGTACGCAGCAGTGGGCGTCGGCCAAACTGGTAGATTAGTCCAAGATTCATCTACGCTGTTGAGAAATCAGTCATGATGCGTCGCAGAGTATATTTTCTTCCAAACTGCTTTTCAAATACAAACATAGCACTCAGCATGAACATTATAGCGACATGGTGGAGTCGCTTCCAAAAGGAGACTGTCCGAGCTGCTGCTCAAAAAAGAGCTCGAGCATTGCGTTGTCCAAAATTCTACCGCTGCAGTAAGACTGCTCGTGAAGTACCGACTTCACATCTACAAACTTTTAAACTTTTTTCACCCCAGGAAGGCACTTCCAGTTGTCTACACGGTGAAATTTCCGCGAATAAAGAACTGCATGGTTTGCAAGTGCTATGAAACCTACTATGCCTGCAGTGCCTTGCTTCAGTCAATATGTTGCTGTTGGAAGATCTGAGATGTGCTTAAAAGCGCTTTCTACTATAATGCATCTCAGTATCGTTACGCATTGCCGCCAACATGTCTCTGGATTTGTATTGTTTGCCTAATCATATAATCTCCCTTTTTTTCTTCGTGTGAATGAACAGCCTATGCTGTGAGGCACCACAAAAAAACTTACCGGCGAGCGCACGCGTCGCGCGTTTGCTGTCCCGCAACGATGACCCGGCGAAAAGTGGACAAAATTCAGTGCTGTACCACTGCGGTCTCGAGGCAATAAACTTTCCGGCATTTCGCCGATGTAAACAACAGTAGGACGTGTCAAGCTTCTGAAGACGACTGAGCCGAAACGTGGGCCATTTTCAATAAAAGTTGAACCTAACAACCTCGTAAGACTCAAATTACCGAAAATTTACAACTAACATGCCGAGGTTGCAAAAAGATAGAAGCTGAAAAAAAGTACAGAAAAAGTCAAGAGAGCCAGCCTGGAATGCTCACCAAAGAATTCCATGCACGTGCTGGGGCAAGGAATGGGTGTAGTCGGATGATTTATCTTTTCTTGGTGTTAATCCTGTTCCTTGCTTACCTCACTATCACCTCAACTCTTTGAAATGTAGAGAGCCTTTGACGGAACATCATTGCTACCGGGATACCTTTAGGAATAAAAGTTGCATGTTGCCGTGACTGTGGACGGGGCCGTAATCTCGTCCCAAGCAGGTCACACTTTCGTTACTTATTTTCGAGCTGCGAAAATGGCACAACCTTCATGTTCGCACGCCGGACTACACATACTCGAAATCCCTGAGATCGGGTAGGCGTGGCCGCATGTCTTCAACTTAGAAGGTCTATGCTTCTGGTGAGATATTTTCATCTTGACACAATTGTTGTCGTGTCTCTGTCCAACACAGAACAAGATGACAGTTGTCCCAGACTGGAATATTCCACGAGTAACCAGTTCCGTGCCATGTTCAAATGCCACGCCTACTCTGGCTCAGGGATAAGTAGTGTGGCTCAGAGAAGGAGTCTGAGCCCTTTCCTGACGTTTTGACTTCATGGAGAGATCACTGATGTTGGAGATGTTGGAATCCTCGTTCTTGCAGACTGCTGAATTTTATATGAGCCGCGGAAAAGCTCCGTACACGAGAGAAAAGTTTTATGATTCGATACCACGTGTTGTCCCGCAAAGTGATAGAAACGAAACAGCCTCTCACACCTAATAGAGAAGTGCTCTCCACACACGGCACAGTCACCATTCTCCACTAGTCCGGAGGTATAGCACGGTAGGAGTTGGTGGTGCCAGAATTGACGCCTATTGACACTAGATGGCGCCACCAAAAAAAAATGGATGTCATATCCGTGAACAGGACACTAAATAGCAAATACAGGCAGGGTTTCAGCAAGAAATTTTCTGAGTTTTCGGAGTGGTAGTAGTAGCAGTAAAATACGTTTTCATAACAGAGGCTCTTATGATTGGAAGGGGCTACGAATGGAGCATCTCCCCTCTTCCTGATCTTAACTAAGCGAGAAGCTAGACAAATCAATTGAATAGAAGTATTTCCGGGGCTCAAACGAAAATTTCCAACCAAAACCAACAGTTTGCAAGAGTCAAGGATCCCAACATGCGATCTCGCTTCTGTGAAGCAGTGCAGTTCTAAAGTTCAGTAGTTTTGCAGTTCTCCCTATTTCATTTTTTGTTCTCTCTGTCACGGCTCGTCGTTCTGAAATTGCGCGAACACAGCAGAGAACAAGTAGAACGTGATTCGCTTCTGGAAATATTAGGCTTGTTCGGAAAGAAATGCGCGTTTGAGTCTAAAAAACTTTTTTATTATAAAAACGAAATTAAACAAGATCAATTCAAAAGATAATCTCCATTACTATCAATGACTTGTTGCCAACGTTTATGCAAAGAATGGATTCCTCTTTCGAAGAACTCGGCCGACTCAAAGTAGTTGGACACCCAGAGTTGGACTTCTTCGCGGTTTGTGAACTTTCTCTCGGCCAGGGAGTGCTGCATCGACCGGAACAGATGGTAATCGGATGGTGCCAGGTCTGGGCTGTATGGCGGATGAGGCAGGACTTCCCAGCCCAATTCCTCAATTTTTTTTCCAAAGTGATTTTCGCGACATGTGGACGAGCGTTGTCGTGGAGGAATTTTGTCGACGTCGTTTCGACACCTTGACGACGCAGTGCTTGATCCACGCGGTTCAATTGATCTTTGTAGATGTCCGCCGTAACTGTTTGACCCGAATCCAGTACTTCAAAGTACACCAAACCTTTGCTGTTCCACCAAACAGAGCATCACCTTTTTGCCGTGTATATCCGGTTTCGGAGTCGGTTTTGGAGTGTCACCGGCGTCTAACCACTGTCTTTTTCGCGTTGCGTTGTCGTAGCAGATCCATGTCTCATCTGATGTAACAATAGAGTCGAAGAAACCGCTGTTCTTGGAGCGACGAAGAAGAATTCCGGCCACTCGTGTTGCCTTGTTTGCGTCGCTCAGCTGGTGCGGCACCCACCCTTCCCATTTTTTCTCAAAAAAATCAAAGTAGACATAGACAAAAATATCAAAAGATGCACAATAAAAATCTCTTTCTAATGGACAAAACTGTTTTGAAAAATCTTCTATAGTAGGAGAGAAATAAATGGACAAATTCAACGCGCTTCAACGCGCATTTCTTTCAAATTAAACAATATCAACTCAAGAGATAATCTCCATTACTATCAATGACTTGTTGCCAACGTTTATGCAAAGAATGGATTCCTCTTTCGAAGAACTCGGCCGGCTCAAAGTAGTTGGACACCCAGAGTTGGACTTCTTCGCGGTTTGTGAACTTTCTCTCGGCCAGGGAGTGCTGCATCGACCGGAACAGATGGTAATCGGATGGTGCCAGGTCTGGGCTGTATGGCGGATGAGGCAGGACTTCCCAGCCCAATTCCTCAATTTTTTTCCAAAGTGATTTTCGCGACATGTGGACGAGCGTTGTCGTGGAGGAATTTTGTCGACGTCGTTTCGACACCTTGACGACGCAGTGCTTGATCCACGCGGTTCAATTGATCTTTGTAGATGTCCGCCGTAACTGTTTGACCCGAATCCAGTACTTCAAAGTACACCAAACCTTTGCTGTTCCACCAACACAGAGCATCACCTTTTTGCCGTGTATATCCGGTTTCGGAGTCGGTTTTGGAGTGTCACCGGCGTCTAACCACTGTCTTTTTCGCGTTGCGTTGTCGTAGCAGATCCATGTCTCATCTGATGTAACAATAGAGTCGAAGAAACCGCTGTTCTTGGAGCGACGAAGAAGAATTCCGGCCACTCGTGTTGCCTTGTTTGCGTCGCTCAGCTGGTGCGGCACCCGCTCTTCCCAACTTTTTTCCCAAAAAAAGCAAAGTAGACATAGGACAAAAATATCAAAAGATGCACAATAAAAATCTCTTTCTAATAGACAAAACTGTTTTGAAAAATCTTCTATAGTAGGAGAGAAATAAATGGACAAATTCAACGCGCTTCAACGCGCATTTCTTTCCGAACAACCTAATAGTTCCGCAAATTTCGAGAGCAGATTTGGTTTAGCGTCACAAGACACGGCCATAGATATGCATCTCATTGGCCGAATCGATCTATCGCCGTTCTCTTGTGAGTTCTGTAACCTGCGACAGCATGGCTTTTATTGGCAAGGCCGTCCTCGTCATCAGCTCACGGAAATGCATACGTACGAAAATCTTATGAAGCTGTTGAGAGTCAGCCAATGAATAGATGTGTGATGACTGCAGGGTGGGCTATCTCGACAGTATTTCTTCCCACGTTCAGCTTCAAGCTGCAGCAGAAGCAGAACATCAACGCGTTTTCGCCCACACAATGTTCTGATGCGACCATCTTATGGATAACCAGTCGGCTCGCAAGCTGGCGCCGGCGCGCCTCCTTCTGTAATACGGCCGGGCTTCGCCGCGTATATTTTTTTCATTGTGCTGCAATGCTCGACTAAAATTTGTTCCTCTCTCATCTGTACGCATGTTCTAAGTAAATTTATATAATAGTGGTAAGGAGCGTCGAGCAGGTGCACAGTTGAGAGAAAAGTCAGGCATTAATCAAGTACTCTGACAAAACAAAAGAAGGATCGCGCATCGAAACTGCGCTCGCCTGACCATGCCGCCCATATCCCAGAAAGAGATACGCCGGCGTCAGGCGGCCAGCCGACTCGTACCAACTGTATCTGCAGCGATGATTAAGTGTATGACTGCGATGGAGAGAGATTCAGATTCAAGTCACCTACACCTAGCGCTGCACATCAGCTGGAAATATCTATCACGATGGGGTGTGGAACGATTACGACACCTCTGAGACCGTTCTGCAGGATTTTTGTCTGGCTCCGCCCACATACGAGCAGACCACGCCCACGACATGCGTGCCCCACTCTTCTCAAACGGCGACCCTTGGCTGACCTTAATCCACTTTTTTCCGGTGTCTGGAGTGCTCTGGAACCGTTTTACAGATTTTTGTCTGGCTCCGCCCACCTCGGAGCAGGCCCCCCTCTTTGTGGGCGGTCTCAACACACTTTGAGCATGCCCAACACTCGCCAGATATTTACATTCTGCACTGAGTTTTTGCGACTTCTAAACACTCTCGCGAACCGGGTTACTGAGTTTTGTGAGAAGCACCGCCCACCTTGAGTACGCCCCGCCCATTTTGGATGTGTCTCCCACAGTTAGTCTGGCAACTCCTTGCTAACCTTATTCCACTTTTTCCCATCTTTGGGCTGCTCCGGAAGCGAATTATGAACATTTCTCTGCGGAACCCCAAATTTCGGCGAGTGCCCCGCCCTATATATATTCGTAGCGGGGTACAAACGGTGGTACATAGGTCACTTAGGAGGATTGCAATCAAACGCAGCATGGTAAGCATGCATATCAGAAAACTGTTCCCGTGCCCACAAGGAAAAACTGGTGACTGTGCGCGATTGGGAGTAATACATGAAATCCAGTGTCGGGCATGTAACTCCACATATTGGGTTGGCACATAAGTACTTTCGTTTTTTTTCAACCGGAAATTTCGTTCCAAAGATGATATGTTTTGCTGGCAAGCTTGGTATCGCTGATAGGAAAACTATAGGAAACTTCACGTAGTTTTAGAATATCAAAACGGCTTCGGATGAGGGAATAATTTTTGTGGATTTTTTAGTCGTTGAAGTTGAAAGCGAAAATTAGCACCTTCGACATATCCTCTACTTACGTATTGTGGAAGTGCTAAAATCGCTTAAGCTGCTCCATACATTTGGAAAAGGTCGAGCTAGAAGTTCCAGCAAGGGAATCTCACTAGGACGCTTTGGAACGAATTTCAAGAATTTTGAAGTTACCAACCTTCACCTCGCCGATATTGGGCAGCTCACGTCTGTTCCACCTGAAATTTTATGCTAATATTTGAATGTTTCGCTGATATGTTTTGCACGTTCTGATAGCAAATTTCGTGCTCTATAACACTGCTATAGAAATCTGTTCTCCAGAGGTGTTTGCTTTCTGTTAAGTTCAGGTTATCATTACGGAACGCGAAGTCGTTGAGAACTAGCGTTCCCGTTCTCCACGAATTTTATGCTAACATTTGAATGTTTCGCTAATGTGTTCTATATGTTCTGATAGCCAATTTCGTGCTCTATAACACTGCGTTGCAGTTATTTTGAAAATCCGTTTGATGAACCTTGTTTTTTTCAGGGTGGATAATATGGAATGTCAGGTCGATAAGCATCAGCACTTCAGACATCTCCTCCTTTTCGCATTCAACAGAGGTATCAGAGCTGCTGATGCTGCTCGGGAAATTCGCTAAGAGCTGTCCTAACACTAATCTGTTACTCTAAGCCTTACTCAAACCATGCGATGTATAAATAAGCGCTCTAGGCCAGCTTTAGAAGACTTACAAGTGGACACGGTTTGGACGAGAGGAAGTCGGGAACTCTAATTCTCATCGACCTCACGTTCCGTAAAGATAACCTGAACATAACAGAAAGTAAGCAGCTCCGGAAAACTGATTTTTGTGCTTAATGTTCATAGAAGCCAACGAATTGGCTATTCAAAACAATAATAGAAGCTATGTAGCGAAACATTTCCAAATGTTAGCATAAAATTCGTGGAGAACGGGAACCCTAGTTCTCAACGACTTCGCGTTCCGTAATGATAACCTGAAATTAACAGAAAGTAGTTCAGGTGGAACAGACGTGAGCTGCCTAATATCAGCGAGGTGAAGGTTGGTAACTTCAAAATTCTTGAAATTCGTTCCAAAGCGTCCTAGTGAGATTCCCTTGCTGGAACTTCTAGCTCGACCTTTTCCAAATGTATGGAGCAGCTTAAGCGATTCTAGCGCTTCAAGTATACGTAAATAGAGGCAGTTGTCGAAGGTGCTAATTTTCGCCGACTTCGCTTTCAACTTCAACGACTAAAAAATCCACAAAAATTATTCCCTCAACCGAAGCCGTTTTGATATTCTAAAACTACGTGAAGTTTCCTATCAGATGATATCAAGCTTGCTAGCAAAACATTTCATCTTTGGAACGAAATTTCCGGTTGAAAAAAACGAAAGTACTTATGTGCCAACCCAATATTTTTGGGAGACAAAAAGGGTTTGAAATTCAAGGAACATCTTGCTAGCATAAGACGCGGTACTCTTACAAGTGCTGTCGGAAGGCATAGGGTTGTGGAACATAATGGCATTGAATTTAGAATAAATTGCACTGTGCTGAGACAGATCTTTCAGATAGAAGGGCGTCAGAGGCATTCTGGATATTCACAAAAAAAAACAAGAATGAACAAACGAGATGAATGTCCTTCCGTCACAAGTGACCTACTACCGTTTAGACCCCACTGTAAACGGCGAAAGAAGTTCTTAGCACGATATTCGTGAATATGCCAAGAACATTCCTGCTGGTCTTATCAGAAAGCTGGGTGCTTCCCATCGCTGATGCCTGTGTCGTTTCATGAAGATATAGTACTATATAAAATAAAAAAATTCTACGAAGCCGTACTACAAACCGTATGCGGGTGATTTTGACTCCATGTAAATAGACTTATAAATAATGATATTATTGCTCCGTAAGTGGCTGTGGAATGGGTTGCTCTAGACGCAGAATGAGCCGAAGACTAACCGGAAATAGAGGCCATCTCAGACAAACAATTTGTTTTTTGGGACGCGGATGGAACAGTTGTACCAAACCGCGCACAGAGAAAGCCTCTGTCCCTCTCTTTGCTTGATGTTTATAGCAGAACAAACGAAAAAAAAACAGCAATCAGTTCCAAACAAACTATGCTGGTGACTGTAGCGGACTGCAGTGACTGTAGCGGACTGCAATATTGTGCAATCTATCCAGAACAAAATTTACTGCTTCCGTGGCCGTGTGTACGTCACTTGTGGTGTGCCTCTGCAATCTTGGTGTGGTTCATTTCATGTGAGTGTCACAATAGTATGTTTGAGAATACCGTGACACTTCAGATTACTTCACTTAGTGAGTACGCTCTTACATGTGACATCTGTAGTGTGGGGGTGTGTGCATTGTTTTTTATAAGCAGCGGGTGGTGGTTTGGTGAGGATGGTGTAGAGCCGGGAAGTGGTTGAGCCGGGAACCGTGTCAACCATGTGCAGAGCCTGGCGTAGGGGTGCGAAACTGTGGTGGGGTAAGAACAACAATAGGTTTTCATATTGTCTACGAATAGGACGACGGTTGTGAGAGAGGGCCGGGAGTTCAGCTTCATTTCTTAGTCTGGTAATAACGAAGACAAGCAACATCTCGGATGTAAAGGGGGGGCGGGGGGGGCGTGGGGGGGTCATTGATGAACCCTCGAATATAGCCGTAATGTGCGGCACGGAAGATCCATGCCCATGGGGGGCTACCACACAGAAGGAGGACTGGGCGTAGGAAGCCGAGTGGGTGATAAAAGAGGAGGAGAAAATTGGTGGTGTGGTAGCAGTGATGTTGTGAGCTGTGTTGCGGGATGGCTGACCAGAGGAAAGGAACAAAGGGGGTGGTTCAGGTGCGGGCCAATTTGCGGTGGGTGCACGTTGTACGGTCCGGGTCTAAGCAGGTGAACTCAAAACCTACCTTGCGGGAGGAGGTTGTTGGGGTCCGATGACTGGAGCGTGTAACGGAGTATGGAGGGTTTGAGTGCGTGATGGTGGGTGGTGGCTGGAATTGGTGTGAAGTCAAGTGAACAAGGTGTGGGGAGGCGCTCTACATGTATGCGGGGAAGAGGGGCATTCGATATGGTGACAGTAGCGGGATTAGGGTGCAAACAAGTAGCGAGCTTGTTCTGCAGGAGAGGTCTTGGGATCAGTTCCGTAAGCCCGCGGACTTTAGCAGTCTTCAAGAACATGGCCCACAAAGCTCCTAACATCTCTGCTCGCCTGCACTAGCCTTAAGGGAACTTGCAATCAGTTTTCTTTTTCGAAAGTGTAGTCTTGTCGTGACCTGAAAGAGTGTTTGTGCTTATCTCTCTCATAGCACATGTCAAAAGGGTTTTTCAACGAAATACCATGATATTCATGTTAAGCGGGTCGAACTGCCTCTGGAGACAAGTTTCTAGCCAAATCTGACATTTGGAATTAACTTGAAAGATGTGGGCTATTCTATGGGTAATAGGATCGCGCGCCTTCGGCGGGGGGCGATTCGCTTATGGGTGGTGATCCTCCAATCGGGCAGATTTTAAATTTTTTATTCGTGGCATCCGAATATGGGGCCGGGGTTTCAGTTTGGGTCTTTGGCGCCGGCTGCTGCGCGTGGCCGGGAATGTCGGTGAGGAGATTGCTTAGGCGGTGGGGAGGGACTGAAGTGGAAGTGAGTAGGTGAGTGTGGAGTCCAAGTTGTTGTAGAATAAGAAGGAAAATAGATGGACAACCAAATAAATGCCAAAGAGTGGGAGAGTAAGTTGGGAGGGAATTTTCGATGGATACTTGGATAGTTCACTGCCTATTCTCACTTTGCCTTGCGAGAGGTGAGTCATAAAGGCTTTTGGTCGGGAGCAGGAGCTGCGCGTTGCGAGCTCGGAGCACACCTCGTATCGCTGGAGTGTCGTCTTGGCAGGTGGGGAGGTTATACCTGTCGGTCCCGGCGGGGGGGAGGGGCTTAGAATGTGTTTGGGAATTGTTGTCCTAAGTTGCTGCAGCCTGCTGGGGCTGTGCTGTCGGGCACGGCCCCGCCGGTTTGTGGGCGGAGGGTGCGTATGTTTTGTTTTTTTTTTCATGTGGATGAGTGCTCATGGGGTAATGTGGGCGGGGATGCTATAACCATCCAGGTGGGCGTGGGGAGGTCCGTCCTCGAAAGTGGATTTCCACAATAGTCCCCGATTTTCGGGGGCGGGGGGGTGTGGGAGTGGTCAGCGGCAAAGACAATGGAGTAGGACTGAGTCTGGTGTGTTATAGGTCTATCGGCTGGGCGCCGGTTTTTGGGCATCTCTCCTTGGGGTGCGTGGTGGAGTGGGGGTTCGGCATGTGCGAAAGTAGCGTTCATCGCGCTTTCGCTGTCAGCGGGCGCGAGCTGATACGTACAGGGTGGGAGGGGGGATGTGTTTTTTCACAAAAAAATTAACACAAACAGCGGGGGTTAGCATTCGATTGGTATAACAATCCCCCATAGAATGCAGCCCACTGGAATTTGTATACAAATCGAGTCGATACAAGATGGGTCTCATCCAAACACTTTGCTCGCATCGCCTAACATGGCTGCATTAGAGAATGTTCCCCAGGTCCACTGTGTCTTCGGAGGCAATTTACGAACTGTTGTCGTTGGCACACTCCGGATGCAGGCCCCCCGTCGATTGTGGCGAGAGCTTAGCTTAGTTTGATGTGTATTGTCAGGATATATTCTTAACATGCCTCACCCCCATTCCAAAGTTGACGGCTCGTTTAAGACAAGTCCCCGTGCCGATCAAAGTGGCTTCGTGGTTCGCCTTTTGCTGTGCAAGTAGTCTAGCCTCCAAGCTAGAAGACTGTTCACCTTTCGCGACTCTATTGTGAGCGTGGAGGCTGCTATAGCCGCTCAAAGTGCTAGTTCTAACTCCTCCTCAGTCGGACCGCCTTTACTTGCTAGATGTCCTCCGACGGAGGCCACTCACTTGTTCTTAGTTGGGGCGGCGGGCATTGCTAATGCCCCTGGATAATTCTGCTCTCATTACAGTTTACTCATTGGAGGTATATACATTCAATTCAACCATTTCGCGAGGTGAAACGCGTAAAAAACACGAGTGACGCAATTTTCGTGATGCAAAACCACGACGCACAAAAGGTGCGCTACCGTAATCACAAATTCAGACACCGTGTTGATAAAATTCCTTTTTCCTTCCCAGAGTTTTTCCTCTGCGTTTTTGTTGTTTTCTTTTTGTATTCTTTTTTTGCACTGGATGATATCAACTACTGCGAGATGTGATAGAGAGATTTGTGAGCTAGGGGCTGCACAGAGACCGCAGGGAGGTGTAACTGTGAGGGAGCGATTTTGTTTATGTTGTTCTGGAGAACGCTTCTTGCCTGTTTTCTTCTTTGGGAGATTACTTATCAGCTACTGTTTCATAATTGGAAAGCAGCTATCCATGAGACTTTTATCGCGGGAGCTGTCTTTAAGCGTTTTGTTGACAACGTTTTCAAGAGACACCGCTCAGCTGATATAGGCCCCGCCCATTGTGGGCGGAGCCTATTCTCCTATTGGTCCGACAAACGGACAGACAACTTCTGCTTTATATATAGAGTATGATGATTGGCAGCAGGGTGGAGCTCACCTACCATCGATGAATGGTCTCGAGATTTAATTTCCTCCCGGTAATCAGGAAAATTATGAGCTCGAAGAACATATATCAAATGTAAATCAATGTAAAGCAATGTAAAGCATCAATCGCCATGAGATGAGAAAATGAAAAGGCACAATAATGTCAAGGCATGGAATGAGCAAGATCAGCAGTGCGCGTTCCTTTATTCAGGCCCCGCCATCTGGACAGCTTTTTGTCCCCCCTAGAGGAATTCACACGTGACCCGGGCGCGCTTGATTTTCTACAAAGGAATGCGCACAAGACCACAAGGATACTGTGTATGTAACTTCAAAGTAAAATCGCGTGAAGTCGCGATACTCCCCGGCGCCTCTCAGCGCTGGTCCCAGAACAGGCGCAGCTCCCTTTGCCAATAGTTCAACGTGTCCAGGGCCTCCCACCGCGCTTCACTCGCCTCACCGATTCTCCTTCGGATTTCGTCGCTTCTCTCCGGCAGATCGCAGAGGGCGGAGTGGTGGCCGACCTTCTGACAGTGGAAACATAGCGTCAAATATTTAGGGCAGTGCTCGTCCTGGGTGCAACGTTCTTCCAAGCAGTACCGACATTTGTCCTGCGCTAGAATCATCTCCCTGCGGTCGATCACGGCTGTGACCACTGCGCATGAGTCGGAGTAGTGCTGGCCTACGGCTCTGCAGAACGCACAGCGGCATGTTCGCTCTGAATGACGATTCAATTCTTGCCCATCCGCTGTCTCTGTGAGGAGTGCAAAGCATGCCTTGTTCATTAGCGCGGAGCCTGCCTTAGTATGTCATCCAGTTGAAGAGGGTCTGCTGCGCGCTTATTGATTTTTTTTTTTTTTCATTCTCATTCGCGCAAGTCGGACCTCGGGGGGCTCCACAGCCTCGGGCTCTTCTTCTTCCGGCTCTGCGCCAAGTTGCACGTTATTGTCGGCTACGTCTTCTTGCCTTTCCTCCTGAGCTGGTGGGCTTCCCTGCCTATCACCGTCATCTTCCTCGCCGGACTCCTCATCCTCCGCTAGTTCTGGTGGAGGGACTTCTTCTTCTTCTTCGGGGTCCATTTGCGCATCTTCCTCTTCCTTGATCCCCTCAGCGAACTCAGAGTTCTCTTTTACAATGCGCAACTCCCTATGCTCAAGGCCTCCGGGGCTCTCCGCCCGCGAGCTGTGCTCGCTGCTGCAGCAGCATCTTATGGAGAACTTCTTTCGAGTATCGATCACCGCGGCACGCGGATTTGCTTGCAGACGTTCTATTGCGGCCGCGCGATATTCCTTTTCGAAGACGGTCTCGTTTTCTAGCTCTTCCGTCAGGAAATTCCTGTAGAGATCATGGATAACTGTCCTGATGGAGGCTATGTTTTGCAGCTGGTCGCTCGCGAGCTTCTCGATCGTCTCCAGCTTTACCGGAAGGGTCTTCCCATCGTTTCCTTTATGGGGCGCATTGATGAGGAGGTCCCATTCCTGGTCGCTCATCCGGTCCGTCGCGACGAGTAGTGGAGGCACAGCATAAAGGGTTCGCAACTGGGATCTCACGTGGACAAACCTCGCACGCAAATAATCAGCATATAAATCAAGGTATTCGCTTCGTGCTTCCTATCAGAGAGAGATGCCTGTAAGGAACGAAGAGCTTTCAAGCGCGTCTCTAGTGTATCAACAGCAGAGATACAATCACGTAGTTCAAGAGCATGCCGAAAGATCGCTTCATGAAGATCTTCTTTACTTCGCGGAGGCGGCAGTGCTTCTAGGAGATCGCGCAGCTGTTCTTCTAGTGTGCATTCATTGTGCATGGTTCCATGTTCTGCAATAGTAGTCATAGTACATCGAACATGTGATAAATGTGATCGCATAGAAAAAATATATGTAGTGCTTCAAGGGTATGTGAAGTTAATTATTGCCTATAGATATGTGTATTTTTGATGGTACGAATTCTAGTGATAAGGATGTTTCTAAAATAATTTTCTACTTTGCTGAAGAAACGTCCTAACAGTTGAAGTTTAAGCGGTCTTTTTTGCCGTTTCTCGCCCTTTCGTTGGCCGGCATTTTATATTGTGGAGTAGAAAGCGTGAGGTGCGCACTGGTAGGGTGAGAATCGCCCCGAACACGCTCAAGGTGACATGACATTGAGCAGGCGCAGTCCCATAGTATTGACCAAGAGGTAGGTTATACCCAGAAACACTACTACTGCTAATGATGTTATAAGGAGGATCTTGTACCAGCCAAATATAATGTCCTTTATATGACCAAAATCTGGCCATTGAAAGTCGTTGTACACAGTAGTGTTGCCTTCCAGCAAAGAATATGTAGGATAATTGAAATAACTAACGTATTTCAAAACTCCACTCACCCTAAAGGTGTTCTTTACCTGGCCACATGTTATTGTGCATTCAAAAAGGTGGCGTGCTGAGTCCAAGTGGAAGTGTAGAGTTGTTTCAGGTCCTTCGGGGGCGCACGATACCACAAACGAATGATGCGCACAAAGAATTTCTCCAAAGGTGTCTTCTTCAGCAATGCAGCGCACAATTGCCACTGCGCCTTTTGGACAGTTATAGCACCCTTTTAATGGGGCATCCGCCACGATACAATTATGATTACTGATTTCTAAATGCGCGGCATCCATATTGGTGTGGAAGTTGATCACGATTTCCGAAGAAACCATTTGGGGTATTTTCGCGGTTAGTGGGGCTTCTTTTGGTTTGGATAGTTCCCAGTAAGCAGTTTTAATGGGTAATTTTTGCTGAATCTGATCAAATTCTTTGGCAATGTCGGGATCCTCGCATTCGCATATTACCTTAAATTCCGCGGGAGTGCAGACGCAGTTTTCCTTGAAGGTGCAGTTCAGCGCTTCCGCGTCCATTCGCGACGCACACTTAAGAGTCGGGGTTAGACTCTGGGTCAGAATGGCGGTATCGACTCCATCGGTGACAAATTCGCTATTTAGCTTTGGTATGGGAGGAAGTGTTAGCAATGTCATAGTCATGCGCAAGAAGGGAAGATCCAAGGGGACGTTGGGATAGGCTTCAAGAAGATAATGCGACGAGTTCTTTGTAGGAACCTCGTCGAATATTACTTCTAGCTGTGCCGCTTCTGTCCAGCGCATGCAGCGGAACACTTCAAAGACTTTTGGGTTACGTGGTCTGGCGAATATCCTATAGAACAGGCAACCTGAACTCAGGTAAAAGCAGTCACACCCGAATCCCCCACAAGACTCAAAGCATCTGGTCTTGCCCGGGTAAAGATTGCCTTCTGCTAGTTCAGGTAAAAGTGATGAGGTGTTTATACCTGCGCACTTCTGTTCTGTGCATGATCCCATAGTGGGGCATCTTTTGCTGTCAACGACTTCCAGACTGGTCGAACGTGTAAAGTACAAAGTTTCTTGCTCGCATCTCAGGTGTAGGTCTTTCCAATGGACCTTTAGGTTCGCTACCAGGGTCGAATTCGAAATCAGACGGAGGCATGCCTCATGCTTGAAACTGTTTAGTTTCAATACTTCTGAGAGCGTAATGGAGCATGGTTGGTTGGGGTTATTTCTTGCGCACTTAGTAGCCCGGTATTCGAGGATATCTAGCTCTTGACACGCGAGGGCTTTCAAATGACCCTGCGTCAAGAGTGCAATCGAGACGGCTAGCGCAAGGGTGAGACGTGCGGTGACTGACTGTTTCTTGCGCCTTCTCAATCGGCGTAGTATGCGTAGGCAGCTCTCTCCTATGCATGCCAGCGAATGCACTATGAAGGTACTTCAGGGAATTAAGGATAATCCGTATCGGTTTCCCGATGGTCATGGGTACATATAGTAGCACGTATAGAAATGCTACTATGAAATACAATATTACCCCAAGTGTAACAATTGCGCCGAGTGGCCAGCATTCCGGATTGAAAAGAACTGTGGCGCAAATTTTACAGTCTATGTTCTCGCAGAAGTCCATGGCCTTGCACACTGTTTGCATTACAGCCAGCTGTCCTCCCGTATTCCACTTGAGGAGTACTTCGTAATCATGTAATGTGATTTCTGGGGGAAATTTTACAGAATGAGGGCTAATAGAGAGGCGCTGAAATTTACACATTTGGTCAGCGCAGATTTCAAAATCTTGTGGCTGGTCTGAATATACGGTGATTCCTTTATCTCCGCAAGTGAGTCGCATAGAGTCTGTGGTGTTGCCTTTTATAGTCGGAATTAAAGAGATGATAAGCATTAGGTGGAAAAGGAACCAGTGGGGAGCAAGCTGCTGTGGTCTTGCTGTTGCAGTTGCTGTAATTGTCTCTTGCACATGCGAGATTGGTTTTCGGTTCCTTAAATTGTAAGGGTGGGTGCGCTCTACTGGATCTTGGTGACATTGAGGTGGGTCGGAGGCTATTGGTTTCGTAAGTGGAGGCGCATGATTTACCCGTGCTTCTTGGATCTCAAGAGGAATTAACAAGTTTATTGGGCGACGAATTTTCCTCTTTGTTCCAGTGATAAGTTCTACTTCGCGCACTTCTCCATCTGTGCTGCGCCTCGTATTTATTATACGTCCCATTTTCCATTCGTTTCTGGGGAGAATCGGATCTGAGACAAGAACAATGTCTCCGACTTCAGGATTTTCTTTTCCTAGTCGTCGGTTGGACACATGCTTTTTATGTGTTTCTCGCAAGGAAAGCAAATACTGTTGTTGCCATATATTCCAGAAACGGTCTGCTCTTGATCAGAGGAGCGCAGGGCATCTAATACCTGTTGTCGGTTATGAAATGACCGCGCATCTTGTGGAGGCAAGTAATCGGGGTCATCACTAACCGTGTCGGTTGCATCGGGAATTGTCAGTGTTAAGGTCATATTTCGGTGTATGAAATCTACTGGGCGAACTGTGCTCACTGTTTCTTGTGCAGCGCCTTGATATGTAAGTGGTCTCGAGTTAAGACTCGCTTCTACTTCCCAACAAAGGTTAACCATGTCATCAAATGGAGCGTTTGTTCGTCCCCTCAGTGCTTTATAGATCGCATGTTTAATGGACTTGATAAGGCGCTCATAGAACCCTCCTGCCACGGGGCATAGGGAGTTATGTTATTCCATTGAATTTCTTTATTGGCTATTTGGCGCCTTATTTCAGTATGAATGCCCGTTGCTTGCTGACTCAATATGCTTTGGGTGAGTAAAAAGGTTGGTGCGTTATCACATGTTATGGTATCTGGCTGTCCTCTGCGCGCAACGAATCTCCGGAGCGCATGTAAGAATTCGCTAGTGCTCATGCTCCGTAGGACTTCGAGATGAATTAGGCGCGTTACTGTACATGTGAAAATGCACCCATAAAGTTTAACCCTCTCTCCGTCCTCTGCGCAAGGAGGGAGGTCGAAGAAATCCAACCCTATATTTTGGAATGGGCGACACCTGATTACCCGTTGTTGGGGGAGGTCTGTTGTTTCTGGGTAGTGGTACGGCAGCGCATTAAATCTACGGCATTTAACGCAAGAGGTGATATATTTGCGAACTTGCTGGCGCAACTTTGGTATCCAATATTGCTCTCTTACGGTGCTCATCGTATGTTCGATACCTGAGTGGTACTCCCCATGTGCTTCTTTTATTATCAGCTGCGCCAGAGGTGTATTAGGAGCAACGAATAGTGGGCTTTTCGCATCCTCTCTTATTAATGCGTTTCCTAGTCTTCCCTTTGACCTCCAGAGTCGATTCTCATCTTCATACAGTCGCAAGGTGTTCTCCATGGACTTTTTGTAGTCATGGGATAAAAATACAGATTGATGGTTGCGAATAAGGATTAGGCGTGCTGCCCGTATTTCCGGTCCGGTTAGAATATCTGATGCCGGAAGAACTTCTTGGAGTTCGGGGATCTTGCCCAGGATTCTTTCTTTGACAGTGGTATCGAGTGGGCGCATCAGTTTTCTTATGAAACGTAAAACTTGCGCCATAACTCTTTTTGCCGTCAGAAGAGAGCTAAACCTGTCCCAACAGAGTAAATCTGAGGTTAGGGGGTGGCTCTGTACTAAACTAATAGTAGGGCAACCATCAGTTGTTGTAATCATGTCTGTCTCGCTTTCGTCCATGCTGAGGTGGTAAGTGGGGTTATCCCAGTACTTTTCTGGTTGTTTTAAAAAGGCTGGTCCAGTCCACCACGTGTGGTCAGCTAACTGCGCCTTGGAGAGTCCTCGTGTGCCCGCATCGGCGGGGTTTTGTGAGGTACTTACATAGGCGAATATAACATTCATTCGTAGTTGCTTCAGTTCAAGTACGATTTGACGAATCTCGCGCAGTCTATTCGTCACCAGCATTCCGAGACCACTACTCTTGGTTGAACGAAGCCAACTGAGTACGATCTGCGAGTCTGAGAACACATATATGGTCCAGGGATGTCCCATAGAGTGGGGCTTGATTGCTTGCGTCACAGAATAGGCTAACCGTGTCGCCAGTGTCAGCGCATTCATTTCCATCTTTGGTATTGTCGTTACGGTTTTTATGGATGGTAGCTTGCCTTTTGCCATGACCAGGGCTGACGAGAGTTCGTTAAAGACGTAAGCGCATGCTGCGATTGCGATTTCGCTGGCATCGGCGAAAACCGCCAGACTGTAGGGTGCAATATGAGCGCTGAAACGTCTGGGGAATGATTTATGAAATCCGTCCATATTTTTTGCGATGGCGTCCCAGTGTTCAGTGAGTGTCGCTGGTAATTGGACGTCCCACGTGAACTGTTGTTTCCACAAGTCCTGTTGGAACTTCTTTGCTGGCAGTAGTAAGGGGACAAGCCATCCTAAGGGATCATAGACCGACGCAATTTGACGCGCGACTACACGTTTAGTCAAGATGTTGGGGGCGGATATGGAGCAAGTTATGCCAAACAGTCATTTTGCGCATCCCATTGGATTCCCAGGACTTTTTGGGTGGTGGACTTAGCTCGAGCGTCTTCCGGTAAACATTACCTAAGGTTGGGTCATTCGAGAGAAACTCCCTCAAATTCATTCCCATTTGTTTGAATATCTCGCGCGCTTTCAGAGACTTCTCTATTGATTCTTGGTGTGTTTCAGCCGAAAGCGCAAGGTTATCGACATACAGATTTTCACTGATCTCGTCTGCCAGATGTCGATCTTTTACTTCATTTTTGAGGTGATGTAAAATGGTTCCGCTCAAAAGGTACGGCGAGACGTTCAGACCAAAGGTAACACGAGTGAAGCGGAAGACCATAACATTTTCTTCTATGAGCGGCGCATCGAGATGTTTCACCCAGAGGAATCGTGTTGCATCTCTATCTATTTCCTGCAGATGGATTTGGAGGAATGCCTTCTCTACGTCGGCTATTATGATATATTTTGGTATCCGGAATCTGAGTAGCATTGCATATATCTCTGGGAGTATGAGGGGGCCCTGATGAAGCACATCGTTCAAAGACGGGTTTTCTTTGAAGTGTGCTGAGGCATCGAAAACTATGCGCAATTTGGTTGTTTCCTTATGAGGGGTTATAACGGGTTGATGGGGGATATAATGTAATACACTACCCTCAGCGCACTGCCCCTCAAGGACTTGCTCTATTATTCCTTTCTCCTCCTGTTCCCTGAAGATGGTATCGTACTGTTCTAGCAATGCCGGTGTTTTTTTGAGAGAGTCAACAACGGAATATAACCGTTTGAGTGCGATTGCCCTATTAGTTGGTAATGGGGGGTGGTTCTCTTTGTAAGGGAAGCGC
>MU946212.1:0-14388 GCA_036418165.1 Cooperia oncophora
ATAGCCTGGAGCGCAGCTAAAGCGGATTCTCCTTCTGTTGTAGCTAGCTCGGAATGGCTCTATTGTTAAGAAATGGCCACCCTGGTCGCTCCAATCCACGCCGCATTACACGCCCTATCGTTTCAGATCACGACTATAATCGTCCGATTTTTTTGAACGTACCTTTAACGTTTCTTCATAAAATTCCCATTTCTCCGCTGTGCAGCATTTTTCCCGTTTCGCGCTATATATCCCCTTCCCACCACTCGGAGCCAGTTTTCATGATATGCTCGAAACATTGCTAGGGCGTTGGAAGGATTTGGAATATGGCAGGCATGGTAGGAAGGGAGGTTGTACAGGAGGAGGAATTAGGGTGGCTCGAGCGACACTGTCGTCACACCCAGGTGATGCTGTAATTTGCGCTCGAAGGTGTAGAGACAGTGCACAATTAGAAACGCAATGAATTCAAGAAACGCAATTCGGCTTGGTGGGGCACTCAGCAACGCTTACACAGTCATCTTGCAAAGACCTGTGAAGACTCGTAAAAAAGTGGTCCCTTGTGCCTCTTCGCCGCTGTTGTTGGGCTTACAGTTCTCACCAAAGGTCAGCCTGTTATTACATTCTATCGGACTCACTCATGGAACTCCTATTATTGCTATCTTCTATCTTTACGCATGTATCTTGTCACCTTTCTTCACTTTCATCACTTTTCACGTATTTGATTAGTTTGTCCATTCCAACTCACTGATGACCCTAGGGGGTCGACGAACGAAGTGATTCGTCTGAGAGAGAGGCGAAATGAATCACCTTCATTCGAACAAGTTGTTATTTCTTTCGTTTACATTCCTTTTCTTTGGAAGAAGAGAGGCAGCTCGGCAGATTGCTCGAATTAACGTCCACTTTGCCTTCTCTCGCACACTGTGCAAATCTCTGAACGGAATTGTGACGGCCATGTGCGTGATATTATCCAGCTCTCCACCAATCAGTGTGGGTTTGTCTCGGGCTGTAGCACCATCGACGCCATACATGCCGCTCGTTCGCTCTTCCTTGTAGGGGTCGTCTCTTACCATCGTCTCAAGGGGGTCTCCCGACAGGTTGGGTTATCACCGCGCACACCGTGATATGTATGAGCTGTACGAGCTGTGATGTGAATGAGTTTGTGGGGAGCACCACCTATCTCAAGTACGCTCCGCCCATTTCGGGTATGTCTCCACTACTTAGTCTGAAACCCCTTGCTAACCTTACTCCATTTCTGAGCTGCTCTCCAAGCAAACTATGAGTTTTTTCTTTACCACCGCCAACTTTCAGGCGCATGCCCCGCCCACTGTCTGGGTTGGGTTTCGCGTGGGTCATGTGTGCTCTTTACATCTTGTTCCACGCATCCCCACCTTGACCCGACGTCTCCAAGTTGGTCCTCAGGTCGAACCGAATTCCCGGACAGACAGACAAACGAACAATCAAACGAACAAACAGACGAAGCAAATTATATGCAGTTTGTGGACAGTTCGGCAGATCAGCAGGACTAGTAGGCTACACCAATGCATTGAAACGGAGGCTACACAATGCATTTGAAACGGGATACATTGATATTCAAGAATTGTTTCGGAACCAAATACTTTTTCCCTCAGTGACCTGCAATCACCACTCTCAGTTATTGTTTAGTCATATTACGACCCCCTCCCCCGTACAAGGTTGATGTAGTGATTATTTGTTCCGTAGAATCCTTCCCTTGTGCAAGAAGTCTGGCCCCAATCTCACAGGCCGCGCAGCTGTGAACGTAGCAGCGACAGAAGGACCAGGCGCTGCGTAGTGCCGTTCATAAGGAACCCTTATAGCGCTCTATCAAGTTACAACGTACCGACCCGGAAGCTCACTGCGCCCGTCCGCCCACATAAATCCGCCTGCTTCTGATGCTCGTATCGCTTCATTCACGAAACACAATATGAAGTCAAAGGATTGATATGAAGTGGCTGCGGTGTTGCTAGATGAATGAGTGCATAAATGCAGCCGTACCTACCGTAGTGGTTATTGGCACGGCGCCAACGGGGAACTCGTCCAACGCTGCTATCTAAGTCGTGTAGAACAAAGTCGTTTATCCTTGTAGAACGAACGATGTCCAAACAGGTGAACATGTTCATACATGCAAACATGTCAAAGCATGTAGTCGCCGCGCGCGGTGATCCTTTTCCCAGCGCGGCGACCTAATTTCGAGCGCGGCGGTGAGTCCTGACACACACCCCTTCTTTCTCCATATAGCTACAATTTGGGGCTTCCCGTTATTTTCTGAGCCTGATGGTGAGGTAATTGTAATCCCCTGCCCGGGTTCAGCCTAAATAGAGCGAGCTGTCGTGGAAAATGAGTGCAGCGCTTGGGTGTAGTCCAGACAGGACACAGCACCCGTTGTGAGAAATACAACAGGGGTAGCCGTGTCATAATTCGGTTACTGGGGACGGGACGGAGGGCCGCAAATTATCTCCACGACCAAAGGGTGCGGGGAAGCATTTCCGGACTGTTAGGTTTCTCCTGTTAAAATGCAGCGTGAGTACTGTTCCATGATTCTGGTCTCGCAAGGAAGTGCAGTGAAAATTTTTCAGGAAAACCCCTCTTTTGAAGCTCAAAAAAGTGAACCACCACCTAAACTTGGCCCCGTAAAGTCATGATGGCATAAGGAAAATCAAGAGTGACGATTCTCGCCAATTCGCCAACGTGGCTCTTTCTGACAGTGATTGTGTAGAGGAATTTAATATTCTGGCATGTGATAGAATTTGGGTGTCAGACTACAGAAATTGGAGATCAATACAGATAGACAGACAGATGAGATCAATACAGTCATTTCCTGCCCCTAGAACCTTGAAAGGCCTGGAAAACCTTAAACTCTTTTATTACCAAAATCGCGGGTACCGCAACGAAATAAAGTGAAGACAGACGAAACCGCATAGCGAACAGGCCGATCGAATTCTATTCACATGCCAGAATATTAAATTCCTCTACACAATCACTGTCAGAAAGAGCCACGTTGGCGAATTGGCGAGAATCGTCACTCTTGATTTTCCTTATGCCATCATGACTTTACGGGGCCAAGTTTAGGTGGTGGTTCACTTTTTTGAGCTTCAAAAGAGGGGTTTTCCTGAAAAATTTTCACTGCACTTCCTTGCGAGACCAGAATCATGGAACAGTCCTCACACTGCATTTTAAACAGGAGAAACCTAACAGTCCGGAAATGCTTCCCCGCACCCTTTGGTCGTGGAGATAATTTGCGGCCCTCCGTCCCGTCCCCAGTAACCGAATTATGACACGGCTACCCCTGTTGTATTTCTCACAACGGGTGCTGTGTCCTGTCTGGACTACACCCAAGCGCTGCACTCATTTTCCACGACAGCTCGCTCTATTTAGGCTGAACCCGGGCAGGGGATTACAATTACCTCACCATCAGGCTCAGAAAATAACGGGAAGCCCCAAATTGTAGCTATATGGAGAAAGAAGGGGAGTGTGTCAGGACTCACCGCGCGCTCGGAAAATATTAGGTCGCCGCGCTGGGAAAAGGATCACCGCGCGCGACATGCTTTGACAGTTGTGTGCATGTCATGGAAATCATGTTCACCTGTTGGACATGTTCTTGGCAGGTGGAAGATGAGGAGAAGAAAGAACGTCCCAAGCAAACTGCGACAGTGTTATATCGATTGGAAGTTGGCAAAATGCCAATTCAGGACTCATCGCTGCGCCACGCGGCCAGGCCTCCGCGCGCGGTGACCTACTTTTCGGCGCGGCAGTGACTCCTGGCCGTCCCATAGAATTCCGATCGGCCTGTTCGCTATGCGATTCCGTCTGTCTCCACTTTATTTCGTTGCGGTGCCCCCGATTCTGGTAATAAAAGATTTTAATATTTTTCAATCCTTTTTTGATTTGGGGGCAGGAAATGACATATGGTGTAGTTCGCTGCGGACGGTTGGGCGTGTCAGTGCGGCTGCGTTTGGCACGGTGCCAAACTCGTTCTCCATCAGTTGTTAAAGCGGGCAAGTGACAATACTGTATCATATCCTTTGTGTTACTCGTTTTTCTACCGCTTTTTGTCGCATGCGCGTTTCAACAAGAAGGCAGAGAACGGCTTCGACGGTGCGGACACTCATACTGCCTGACACCCCCAATCGTCCGCAACGAACTAAAGTGTATTGGTCTCTGACTTTGACTAATTTCAGATAGCTATATATGTGTATATGCAAAGCTATGGGTCAAGGAATAGCACCCCTAGATCTACCTCGCGGAGGCTCACAGAGGACGAGCATAGCCCGGTCTGAAATTTGCAAGAGATATGGCGGCCTTTTAGGGTACTGTAAGTAACCTGCGCTAGATTATGAATTTAGCTCCGGACTCGTTTTTTGATAACGCAGCGTTTAGACTTCACCACGACAGCGCTTCGGTCGCGTGTTTGACGCGATCGATCGCGTACACTCTTGACAGCCTCGATCGCGTTGAACGCGCAAACGAAGTGCTTTTTGCGAAGTCTGAACCCTGCCTCACTGTTCGTCGCCTCAGTTTGAGACCAAAAGTCACCACAAGTCTTTGGCAAACTTTTGCCTCACCCGGCAGCGTGTGTACCAACTAGTCAATCGAGAAGTAAACCTTGTGCGCCTTAACAGAAATCCCATTCAGTCTTGATATCTTACTTGACTCGGAGGTAATCTGTACGCGCACCTCTGAGGACAGCCCATGCAATGTGCGAGGCGGATGGGTCAGCGGCTGCAATGGCGTGTCATTTTTTCCGCTCAAAAAAGCGCGGGGATGGGGCAGGCGGTTAGTTGTACCCGTTTCCATACCCCATCTGCGCTTCCTTCAAGGTGCAGCACTTGCATCGATACCACGATCCCGTAGAGAAGGAGCTGAAATGAGAGAGCGCAGACAAGCAAGGGGGTTTAGCTATGGTGAGGCGTTCTTTTGACCGTGCGGCAGCGCGTGGCGGAGTGCGGAGACGACACCCAGGCAGCACTACTCTCCAGCCCTTCCTGTACACTTTTAAGCCAAGATAGTGGCACGCTACTGCAGCTGTAGACCCGTCAACGCACACATGGCAAAGGATAAGGTCCCGAGAGGTGACGTGCATACGTTCGTCTTGGAGATCTGGATCATACTTTGCAAAGCCGGATCGAAAAATCTGCGATTCGCGAATCGGACAAATTGAAGAAATGGTGAAGAACAATGTGTATGTATCGATGTGAAGGATGGAAGGACTGGAAAAATCGACGATTCTGCAGTCTTTCTCAGTAAATACAGGGGGGGGGGCCAAAAAAAAAAGTCATTTCGGCCGAGCCACATATCAACGAAGTTTTCGCAGCCCAGACAGGG
Organism: Cooperia oncophora; assembly: GCA_036418165.1. Lineage (NCBI taxonomy): Eukaryota > Metazoa > Nematoda > Chromadorea > Rhabditida > Trichostrongylidae > Cooperia > Cooperia oncophora. Next base: position 5,320 of record MU946212.1, read on the forward strand.
GAAGTGGATATGAGTACCAGGGTGGAAGATACCCAAGATCTTCCTCTATAAGCTGGAGCACGCTGCCGCCAATCGCCTTCATGTACGCCAAAATATGAAGTCATCTCCAGTCGCGGCCTGACTGGAGAACACCTTTGGAATTCACGTCGCCTCCAAACAGCTGCGAAACTTCTTGAATGAAGTCATCCACAGATAGCTACCTGGAGGTCAGTACTCTTGATCTGCAAGACCTCCCACATCGACCAGCTACGGCAACGTCGCTACGGTCTAGGACATCATCTTCACCGTATTCGCCGAGGCGCGAGTTGATGGTATGGACCGGGGTACCTGGAAAGGGGAAGACCGATATTTTCTTTGTAGACCCCGACTGAAGGTGAGCGCTGGCGGTTACATCAAGTAACTCGAGAAGAATATCCTCCCTACATGTGGTCGCCCGTACCTTCTTGGAGACCTTGTGCTGCTACAGGTCTGGGTGCCACCACATGGAATCAAAGGGTTTTGGAAAAACTCGCCGCTACTTGCGAAATGGAAGGGGCATGATACTAAGAAGGTTTAGAATATCCAGTCAGGTACACCTAACCTGTATCCCCTCAATTACCCGGTTCAGGGCGGAGTGCAATAGCGGTGGTCAGGGGCGGGCCGCCCCGGCGCGCCGCGGTGGCGGAGAAATCAACGATCTCGCTCAACTCCGGTACCCACTCACTTTCGCGCGGCCGAATCTCTCGATGGCGCTCCTCCAGAAGGCTGTGGCGGAGTATCATTATAGTATTTAATGTGCTCTTTAATATGGTAGTAAAAATGTCCGATAAAAATTTAATAAAGTGTAACTTATAGCGCCTTGAAAGTCATGGAGGCAAAATGACTTTTTTTTGGCCCCCCCTGTATAGTTTTTTTCTCGTGGTTTCGCCGATTTCTCCAATTCTGCAAGTCGCCAATTCTTCGATTCCCTAGTTTAGCAAGGCGTGCTGGTTTTCATGGTTCATGGTTAGCACACTAGCCTGCTGTGCAGGTGGTACAAGTATTAATTCTGCCTGGGTTAAGGTTAAGTGTTTTGCTTGCAGCTCAGTCTCTTGCGGTAAATTTGATTTTATCAATTTATGGAAACTTTTTTGACCACCCAATGTGTAGAGCCTTTCGCTGCACAATGTGACCCATTCCCTTGAGAGTAGGTTGTATTGTAGCTCGACGTGGGTGGCAAAAGTGCAGGAACTGTTGTGAGCAAAAAAAAATAATGACGGGCGTCCGCCGGTCGAGGGTCAGCGTCACCCAATTTGTTTCCCTTGCGCGATCTCTGTGTGGCGAATGTGATCTCGCCTCCACTTGGAGGGCTTCACCTTTCGTCCCGCTGTTTCTCTTGTATGGGGTGAGAGATCTGAGGACTTCAGACGGTCCCTCGAAGGGTTTCTTCTTCCACTTCTTAGCCGATAAGCTCACGCGATTTCATTCTTGAAACCTGCTGCCTTCTATCGGAAATCGCGGAGCGTGCCCTTTATTTTCTTCCAGTACACTCGGAAGCGTTTCAGGAGAGGAAAAAAAGGGTCACCCACCCTTTTTCGCTTTTCTTCACCAGAAAAATGTTTTCAGTGAAGACTCCATATGCTTGGATGACGGGACATGTGTCACGATTCTTGATAATGCGAGGCAACTTGAGGATGGAGTTACGCGATCGTTTGAATATTTTAAAAGCTTTTTAATGGTCCTCCATGACCCCCCCCCAACCCGTTCCCCCCGCGTTTCCCGCACTACTGCACTTTTCCCGTTTCGCACCGGATACCACGTTCCATCAAGAGTCCCGTTCAAGGTTGTGACCGTAAGGGCGCCTGTTCCTTTTAGCCCCACCCTGTACATCATTTTATGTGGAACGCACACTGGAAGTCATGATTATTAGCTGAAGCAGAGGTTCGCTTTTGGAGAGTTCCTTGGGGGGGGGGGGGGAGAATGTTCTGAAGCGGCTGACGTCAGGGACAGTGGCTCACACAAGCCCATTGGCCGCGATATTCAGGAAAAGTTTGCTAATAGCTTGTACAAATCCGGCAGGAGAGTGGGTTGGGAGTCGTAGCAGCATGTTACGAAAGAGGTCCCATAGGGTAGAGAATGCTCGAAGGAGGAGGGATGGAGTAGACGTACTTAACAAAAATTCCTCTACAAAGTGACTACGTACCGTGACCGAGGAACTTCGGGCAATTAGTCTAAGTCCACCCAGAAATGCGAACAAAAGGTTTTAGGTACTACTTCTATCGAAGTGTCTATTACGATGGGAAAGAAGTTACAGCAATGAATTTGAAGGCTCCTCAAGGTGAGGTTTCGGGTTTTTTTTATAAAAAACCGTAGTGTAGCCTTTGCTCTACATAGCTCAGGAAGCAATTAGTACAAAATACTCTCCTGCTCTTCTATACTCTCTAGCTCCTCTGTAGCCCCGTCGCTGCAAGCGCTAGCGAAACGCTAGTGAAACGCTGGGAGCGCTAGATCGATAGCTATGCTTCCCGTGCCCTCGCTACGCTAGCGTGCGCTAGCTAGCGTACGCTGGTGACGCTGGGAACGCTAGATCGATATCTATCCTTTCCCCGACACTGCCGCTGGCGTACGCTGGAAGCGCTACGCTACGCTGCCGCAAAGTATAAACGCAGCCTTAAGGACGACCCTCCCGGTGGCATCGTGCCAATAACCGCTAGGATGGGTAAGGCTGCTTGAATGTCCTCATGTATCCATGCAACACAGCCTTCACTCATATCAGTCTTTTAGCTTCATATCATACTCAGCACTTTCGGATTTTTGGGCGACGGGTGCGGTGGGCGTCAGGGTGGGTGTGGTGCAGCTTGATAAGGCTCTATAAGGGAACCTCCCTCCGAAAAGGCGCCACGCAGCGCCTGGTCGGGGCGCCGTCTGTCCTGCTAGGAGTATTGATTCTACACGTATTGGGAGTTATCGTGCTACTTGCCTTTCAGGCAGTCGCGCAATGAATCAACTACTTGAGTTCCTCCCTTACCCAAGTAGTCCGGTAGGTAATCTCGAAGATTGCCCTTCTTTTATCCACAATGAGTAAGGAGGCAGGAAAAACTTCTACGAGTTAGTTAAGCGCCAGGTCTGCCTTAGATCGGCATTCGTACACGAGAAAGTTAAAGACTCGCAGAGTTCACGGAAAAGGGAAAGGAATGTATACGTTCTGATTTCTTCTCTGTTTTCACGAGACGGACAATGGGCGGAGCTCTAAGTTGAATTCTACCTAGTCTTATTGGCCTCCCAATCTGCGATTTCAGATTCCGCAGCGTCGCCGACTCTCCCCAAACCCGCAAAGAGCTGGACCTATCAAGTTCTATCCTCATAAGCAGCAAAAACTTAAAGGCACGTTCCGCGATAAACTAAGGCTAGGTTCTCATAACCGTGCACGATGGTCAAGCAGGCAACGTCAGAGGCTATGCTGCTTTTAAAAGTTGAAAAACAGCAAGCAAAACGCAGGGCGCTCAGGTTTTAGGCCCATTTGCGCCCGATAGGCCCATGCCGGCCTCCAGTGACCGTGTCGTTGTGAGACTGCCATTGCGCTCTCTCGCCCGTCATTTTCTGGCCTCTCAGTGTATCGCCGCCTTTCGCAATTCGTAATTGATCTTGGCCACCTCGTCCGGTGATCATGATCATTTGCAATTAAGAGGGTCTAATTCCGGGCGCTTTTTTCCGTTGCTTGTCCCCCTTCTCTGTTCAGTAAGTCAACAAACCACACGCAGTTCTGATTTTTAAACCGTATTACCTATGAGCTTAGACTGGACCAACAAGCCCTCCTTCTCAGCTTACACTCAGCGGCTTCTTCCAGCGGGACACGGTTGAATGAATTCGCATACAACTGTCCAAATTCATAGACCAACCGCAGAAGGGTACAGTGTTTGTGGTCGGCGGCGGCGGTCACAAATTCAAACTTTCCGTGCACTGGATTGTCAGCTAGATGCCCCATAGGGCCCATTACTCTCTCTCTCTCTCTCTCTCTCTCTCCTTCTCTGTTCTCTCCCTCTCCTCTCTCTCTAGAGGAGAAGGGGCGCCTCTCGCCCTGGCCATGGGGTTCTCAACCCGCACAGCCTTAGAGGTAACGAATCAGAGTAGCCACATACGAAATGGTGGCAGTGCCCGCATGATTCAGAACCATGTAATTATTAATAACTGTATATAACTATTATCCTAGTATATATAATCCGCTAAGTCTGTCTGTTGGTGTATGTGTGCGTGTGTATTTGACCGGAAATTCATAACTTTATTTGATTCAGCCAAAGTGAGTTTAAAGTGTAAGCGAGTCAGGGGGTGAAGGTGGAACATTATTGGATGGCAGAAGAGTGGTAACATTCGAATAAGAGCTGTATAAGGAGGCGCTAAAAGGAACGACCAACGAATTTTGTAGCGCTAATCGCAGCAAACGGTGGCGACGTTTGGGTTCTCAAGAATATGATGCGAGCATGAGGCAAGAACACCTATTGTAATAAGGTTGCAAAAGTCGTCAGAATACTATAAGATCCTACAAAGGGGATTAAAAAGGGGAATAGAACCCAAGCGTCACTTGATTCATAGCGCCCGTCACAGTAACAGTAGGAACTTGGTTCCAGCAGGTGATATGAGGGATGTGACGATGATATCACTATTCGGTGACAGAGAGGGATAACAACTGATAGATTCTGATGAAGGCCGCCGTCATTCTTCTTCAGAGATGGCCTCTTTCACACTAACAAATTATAAAGGTTCAGTGATTTGGACATTGGTTACAGGTGACAGGCGGACTATATCAGTGGATAGGATAGGAATAGATAAGAAGTTATCTTTACTTCATTCCTTACCACCTACTTCCAAAAACGTCGATGGGGGGAAGGATATAATGTGGGTGAAACAGGGAAAATCAAAAATCTCCAACCAAAGAAGTTGAGCGTTAAGTACGCTCCCCATTGTGTTTTGGACAAAAAAAATGATATCTCATAGTCAGGAGAGGAAGATTGCTTAAACTTTGTAGGAGGGTTAGGGGGTTAGGGTCATCAGGTCCACGCTACAGTGTGAGGATACGCTGTCGGTATTATACTCTGTAGGAGTCCCGTGTGATGCATGTGAGAGTGTGCACCAGCAGACATTCATTCTGTTGCAATTCTTGATGGCCCTCACTCTTTCCCCTGTTCCTTTCATTGAATTTGTCATGATTTCAAGTAAATAGAAATTATGTTAATCGTGATTCACTGAAGTAAATCACTTCGCATTGCTTTATCACGTCACGTGCGCGGTAGTGTGCACCAGCCAAACTCGTTATATTATAACTTGTAATTATACATACTTTCTATGACGCCGAAACCTCACCACATCGGTGATTGTCATCCTGGACCGCCCTAATCAGAGGGCTGTCCAGCAACTGGTCCGGGCTCCATTATGTTGGCTGTAGTCTTCCTGCTCCATGCGGTCGAGGTCGTTCTGACAAGGAAGGTGAAGGGCCTTCCCTAAAAGAGTGTGTGTAGGTGGGACATTGGCCAGTCTTTGTAGTTCCCCGTCAGGTCCTGGATCAGTCAGGACACATTTTCCCCTCGTCAAGGGTGACTCATGAAGTTCCACAGTGAAAACCGACCGCCTGCAGGCTGCCAGATGCGAACCGATTCTCCTCGACCATAGAGGTGGCATATGAGGCGCCCGTGCAATGCACGGTGTAGTGGTGACCGAGCACAGGTGAGTCGGTCGCGTGTCGCGGCCAAGGACCATGGCTGCCTTTGCGGCAAGCGGCGAAAGTTGACGGTGTTATGAAATGTCTTGCCATAATCGAAATGGACTTATTTTATTGCAGAGCTGAGCAAAAACTACCTCGACACTGCGAAATGGCAACTAGACAAAACCTCGTTGAACTTCTATTGCTACACTCCTCTAATGATTGGTGAGAGTTTTTCTCATTCTATGAGGGTTCAGCTCTTCAAACAGTGTCAAGTTAACAAGTGTAAAAATGGCAATAATGGCGCCTCAAAGAAACCATTCGAGTTAGTCAGGTGGGCGGAGCTAGGAGATGACGTCATTGGCGCGCCTCTCCTCTTCTCGCCTACGGCGGTCAAGACGGAAGACGAGGGGCGAATTCGCTCTGACGATGCACGCAAGTGGAAACTACCATCGCGACCGAAACGATGGCTGAGATTGGCACGAGATTGATCTTCCAACTATTGAGGAGGCAATACTCTGCAGCATTGTTTCAGAGTAGGATAACACATCTACGGGATAGTGTAATATTGACGAGAAAATATAAAATCAAAATTTCCAGAAGAAATGTTTGTTAGCGGTGCAGTTGAAATGAATCGACAAGTGGAATCCAACGTTTTGTCCATCGGTTTAGGAGCAGGTTATATGAACTCTTATCTTCATGGAAGGTATCCAAAGGTAAGGTTCCAACGACTAAATAACTATAATGATGGTTCAAAGGAGGGAAATTTTAAGAGAGTGAAGTGGTGTGATAAGAAAAATGATTCTGATGACATACTCATTGGTGCAGTCAAACTGTCCAGGAGCGTGGCCCGATGTTCTGTTGAAACTCTCCCGATTTTAATTAAAAAAACAGTAACATCCAATCCAGGGACGAGTTCTGTCTGGGAAAACTTTCGCGAAATACGACCGACCCTCAAGCTCCTCTTCTGCACAACTAGCGGGAGGGTCCCTCTCTAGCTCGGCACTCCTCTTTCCCCATGCTGTCCACGTACTTCTCGAGAGTTCCCACTCCCTACCACCATTTCCACTTCTGCCGAAGGTTTAGATCCTCCAGCCCCCTCCCCTCCCGCCTTCCCCGGGATTTTGTCGTCGAGCAGGGGTGGTCGAATTCCTCAGTTTATCGCCATACAAACGGGTTAGGCCCTCACCGAATAAACGCGATGGAGGCAAGGCGGTCCACGAGCAATTACGGTCCCCTCCTCCAGAAAGGGGTCCTCTAAACATGTTGTGATAGCGCAGCCGCTGAAAGCAGGAAAAAGCCCAAATTGTCACGACATATTTCTCTAGTCAACTACGACTCCCCCCCCCTCTCCGCTCAGGATTCCCCAGCGTATTACATGCTGTGCTTCCGTCTTTATTTCGTGTACTGACCAAAAACACTGTTATCGAAGACTTAGACAGCTTCTACCCTATGGGGGGTGGTCCACTCCGCCTCTCTCGTCAGTTTTCTGCCTCGTAACTTTCGCGACATGCTGTAACCAGACAGAAACAATTTTTCAGCGAGGTGTAAATCCTTGATGAAGTCTTCTAAGTGTGGTGAGTTCGGCGCTGTTTGGCTTGGAGGGGCATTTGGCACAGTCGCTAGATCCTTCTGTTAGTTCATGTTCTCAGGTCTCACTTGAGTCATTCCTGTAAATCCTGTGAAGCTACGAATCGCTCCACTGAGCCATTTAGGTCGACGTAATTTACAGGTCTTCACAATGTGACTTGCACATTCTCAGCCGAGCAACATGTAAGACACACCTCACCGGAGCCCAATGGCCACTTTGGCATTCAGTCATTAGGCTGAAAGTTTTGGGCTTAGTTCCTATGAAATATTGCCTTCTTTAAAATCGCTCCAGTGAGCCATTTTAGTCGCAGAAATTGACACATCCTCACAATGTGACTTGTACATTCTCAGCCGAGTACAATGTATGCCCCCACCAAGCCAAATTGCACCTCAGGTTCTCTCATTAGGCTGGCTTTTGGCTTCTTCAATGAATATTGCTCCTTTGTACCTCTTCTACGGCATGTTGTCCCTTCAAAGAAGTACTGGTGCACGGAGTACTTGTTCCAGATGAACATTACCGTGGTGGAAATTGAACCGAAGATGGTGCAGCTCGCACTCAAATGGTTTGACCTAGTGCTGGATGACTTACATCGGGTGATTACCATGGATGGTGCGAAATTTCTCAAGCAGGCGGCAGAAGAAGGTGAGAGCTTTTGCACCATCGCCTTCGATCCATTTACGGTTTTTTTATAAAGATGTGGTAGACAGGGCGACGTAGATTTCTGAACACTGGATATGGCGCAGCTGGTGAGTGAAGTTGGGGAGGGGGGGGTGAGGAAATGAGGTTTCCGCCTCATGTAAGATTTTCTGCGCTTTTGACTGAACAGGAAAGTGATGGGTGCACCAGGGCACCTCCCGAAAAATGAGGTGAGTTGTTGAAATGTTTCTGAAAATTCGACCCCCCCATCCCTCAAAACTCCCTTCTCTTGTACGACTGCATCCTCTATACGCCTTGCCAACTTCCAAAGCTTTCCCAACTTTTTACCACTTATTCGGACTCCGTTCCAAATTTTCCCTGAAAAAACTGCCGTTGGACGGCGGAGGGGCGTATTGTAGCGCTGGAGCAGAAAAACCAAGACGAGTCAACAATCGAAGGCACTTCTCACAAAGGCGAGTACGACTCTCTCCCTCCAACGATCAAATACGATCCCCCGCTGAATCCCGCGAACATACGACGTACCCTGGTGAATACCTATTCGGCTTTCTTCATTCTTTGCTTTAGCGTCCACCAGCGACAAGGAGTACGGTATCGCGTAATAGTACGCGGCACTTACACACGCCACGATTTCACGGTGCCTGATCTAGCTGTCTTCTTCCCCCTACTTCCTATACCCCGCACTCTCTGATCATGGTCGTTGGTGGTCACTGGTAGACGCTAGATCGCTACCCATACTTCCCTAGTCCCTCGTGACGGTGATAGTCGCTGGTGGACGTTGCTTTTCGCTGCTGGACGCTGCTGCAAAGCATGAGCGTAGCCGCCGCCCGTCTCCTTCAACTGCCTTTGCCCCATTTTATCAGTGGGGCGTCCCATCTTCTATAGAAAGGCTTTCGCTGTGCAAGACGTCACATATCGCCTGGTCAGGGTATATGTGGTAGGACAATTGTAATATACCTACCTGACTGGAGGGCGCGGCGAGCGACGCCGCGCTCGACAGACGAGTTGGTCTGCTTGGCCATTTGAACACAAGTATCAGAGCAGAAGACAATTTTAATCACCCGTCATGATGTCTTGTCTTCGCTTGAATTCATATCAGGTGCTCCAGTCGATAATGCCCATCGAGCACTCTCCGCTCATGGCCGCACTATACAACGCGCGCGATGACGCG
>MU946225.1:0-23230 GCA_036418165.1 Cooperia oncophora
GTACATTTCGTCGATTCCTTCACAGTAGGGTTCTGCTGTGATGGTTTGGCCTGGTGATAAAAAGTTATAGTGGATCACACCAGCCGATGACCACCAAACCGTGACCAGAATCTTTTTTTCGTGAGGGTTCGGCTTTGAAAATTACCTCGGTGGTTCGTCGAAATCCAACCACTGTCCGGAACGTCTCCTGTTATCATACATGACCCATTTTTCATCACAGGTGACAATTCGGCCAAAAACAGGTCGTTTCTGCTGCGCAAAAGCAATGCAGAAGGAACCTCGAGACGTGCCGATTCCTGCCGGTCACTCCGATTGTGGGGCACCCAATTGTCGAGTTTTTTCACCTTCCCAATGCGTTCCAGACCATCTGCAACAGTGGATTTGCCAACGCCTAGCTTTTCTGCAATCTCTCGAACTGTTTGGGATGGGTCAGCCTCCAAAACCCCTTCAAATCCTCGTCAGATATTGCTTTAGGTCGACCGCTATGAGGTTCATCTTCAAGGCTGAAATCTCCAGAACGAAATTTGTTGAACCATTGCCGCACAGTGCTTTCTCTAACACTATTGGGCCCCCACACCTGGTTAATTTGTGTCTCGACTGCGGATTGACCCAATTTTAGTTGAAGAAAAATATCGTCCGAAGTTGCTCTTTTGACATGCTTCAAAAAGTCTTGGGAAAAGGGGTCAAGCAATGGTGAAACGGCAATTATACCATCAGATAGCGCAAAAATTCTCTTCAGGATGTACTACTGAGACGCAAGGGAGAATGAGTTTTTAATCAGCAATGAATGTACAAAAATAGTAACATAAAAAGTAAAGTATCATAAGAGAACTTTCCGGACAACCTAATAGCAACACAGAAATGGGTTTCTTTCTTATATTCCGGTGTCTTCGAAAACGAGCATTGGAATCCATATCTTGACAGATCATTTACATTTAATCCCGGTATTGTGAAAATGAAAGCAGCATTAGGCGGCACTGGGAAGAGAAGAGGATTTGGCAAGATTTTCCGGCGTCAAACCTCACATCCATACTCAGTGGAGTTGTACTGTGACAAGGAAATAAGCGAGCACTGGATAACTAAAAAAAACAAATCGAGGAAATGTGGCGGAAATTGGAATTACTGATTGGCAAGTTGGTGATGGTGATGATTCCCCATGGGCGATGCGCCATGCACTATTCTCAGTTCGAAAGTGTTGTGACTATTGAAGGCGATTAGGGCCGATTAGGGCAACCTGGGAGGGCTAAACGATATGTAGTCAATATTTTGCTTCTAAACAAAGAGGGCACCAAGTAACTAAGAAAAAACAAACCCATCGAGAAGAAATGGCAAAACTGGTAATGAATGGCAATTTGGGTAACATCCAGTCTCCGAAATGGCAGATTTCCTTGGAAATATCAGAGTAAAATACTGAATGAATGGTAACTAAGTAAATTTTTCCGGAGGGGAAGTCTTCCTCTATTTCCTATAAGAAACAAGAAAGAGATTTCATTTGACGGTTCGAAGGGCATCCCCTGGGTACTGAGCCGTGTTTTGAAGACGACACTGGGATTGAAGTGTTGGGCCTATTGTCGGGGCCGTCATAGAAAAGACCTAAAGACCAGCTCGGTGACAGAAGAGAAAACCAGAAAATACTCAGCGCAGGACAGGTTGATTCAGCCACGCTGAAAAGCTCCTGATAAGAATGTACTTTAATTGCTTATGGTACGTATAGACAGCAGTGAAAGAAGCTAAATGGTACTAGGTGGTACCAAATGATATTAAGGTGCAAAAAGAAGGCAGAAATAGTCGTCGAGAAAGGCAAACTATGGAGAATGCCCAATGAGGAATGGAGCAATTGGCAACGGCAACACTCGGCGGGTGAAAACAAAACTGGCCGCCGGCCGAAGATTCACCTATGAACGATGAAACAGTACAGGAAACCGGTGAAGCATAAATAAGCCTAAACACCACGAAGTAAACACCAATGGGGCACAGTTCCGGCGACGGGGGAATTGCATTTTGCACTTTTCCCTAACTGGTCCCATAGACGTGTCGACGCTGTCTGGGCCAGCCTTCGGATTGACAGGTTTTAAACATGATGAATTGACGGCCTTGCTCGAGCTTGACTAGAATTCACAGGAGTGAGACTTGTAAACTGGGACCATGAAAGCAGTGATAGCACAAAATGCCCCCCCCACCCGCGCCCGAATTACGGCCATTAACATAATATGTCGTCTCAACTCACTGGTTTATTAGTCGAGGAAATAGTCGCTTGTATCGCGTCCTCATCCGGAGTCCTGTTGTCGGGGGCCGTCAGTAGAAATGCCGAGGATAGACTCGTGAACAGAAAACAAAACCATCGAAAATACTCGAGCCAGATAGGTTTATCAGTTCACTGGAAAAGCTCCTGATAAAAGATTGTGTATTTAATTGCTTATTGGACGTATTAGCTAAGAACAAATGGTACTAGGTGGTACCAAATGATATTAAGGTGCGAAAAAGAAGGCAAAATAGTCGTCGAGAAAGGCAAACTATGGAGAATGCCCAATGAGGAATGGAGCAATTGGCAACGGCAACACTCGTCGGCGGGTGAAAAACAAAACACGTGCCGCGCGCGGAAAGATTCTCACGCCATGAACGATGAACAGTTCAGGAAAACGGTAAGGGCATTGTAAGTCTATACGACAGCCCAAATGAGCACAGTTCGGCGACAGGGGCAGTGGGCATTTTGCAGCTCTTGCTACTTCCCATCGACCTATCTAGACAGCCTCTTCTTGGGTTGACAGGTTTCCAACATGATGAATTGACGGGCGTTGCTCTAGGTTCACAAGAGTTCACAGGTTCCGTCAGAATAACACTTGTAAATCGGAACTAAGGAAGCAGTGATAGTACAAAATGCCCCCCCCCCCAAACCCCGAACTGCGCCCACCAACATCAATGACTGCAATCAACTCACTGGCTTTATAGTCGAGGAAATAGTCGCTGTACGCGTCCTCATCCGCCATCCTGCAATACAAATGGTACAATACAATGGCACAGGTAGAATACAATACATACAATTCGAGTTTGTTTTGAGATGCAAAAGTTATCGAAATGTTGGAAAGTAACAAACCGGAACGGATCACTCGGCAAAGCATTTCTAAAGAATGACAGTGATGGAACAGAAGGCTAAGCATGTCGTGATAGCTGCTGGCGATCGAGCATCATGAGAAGACTTTTTGCGCTTATTGCAAACTCAAGAGGAATAGGGGTCAAACGTACGCCAAGAGATCTTTGACGGGTGTGGCATTCACGTCCAGTAAAGGGAGTCGTATAAGGCTTATAAAAAATATTTTGATTGCTTTTGTTCCTTGTTTAGAGGTTAATGCCTTACCTCTCGCGTCTGCAAGGAGGAATTTTTGTAGACGATAATATTTTTGAAAGTAAAGAGGAAGATGTAACCCGGAGATACCCTAGAGAAGCACCATGCGATGGAACAATGGACCAAAGGTATCGTTAGAAAGTTCGAGGAAGCGGAAAGGAGGACTGAAAGGATAAAAAGACAAAGTAGACAATAAACGCCGTCGAGATGCGTGTGATTGCCGGTCAGACGCAGGAACTCAAATCGGTAGCCACGGCATTTAAGAGCATGGCGGGCAAAAGTGCAACTTCTGCGATGGTGGGCCTGGTTATCTAATGAAAAGGAGGGTTCCGGCCTTCAAGAATGATCTCTATCCAGTACAGCAGTGTGAAAACATACAGAAGATAGTCGGAGAACATGTGAGACCATTTCATTGTAACTGAAGGAGGCAACAAATAGAACCAAAGTAGAAATTTCTAACCACTTCAGTCATTCCATAGCGCCTAACTTTAGCAGTAGTTGAAGAAATAAGCTAAATGAGAGATAGCTCACTTTCAATCAGTTCCAATGTTAGTACACCATTTATCTTAGAGACGGAGGAGGCATGGCATTCGAACGCGGCAGGGTTATACTTCGTAGGATATTTCCAGTTTGATGACAAGCTCCTCCCCGCGTTCAGTGTTGACAGAGAACATGACAGAAAGTTGTGTCAAATGACAAATATCCCCTCAGCAGCACAGCTAACCGTCAGTTTAGTTGAAGTAGCGACCCCACACGCCTCACTACACATTCAGGGATTCCGAAGCTGTAAGTGTGGTGCACAGAGTGGCGTCCCTGCGTTGCGACTGGGTGACCCTATTTCTCGTTTCCAAGACTTTCCAATTCTGTCCTTCGGAAGACTCATTGAATGATATTTCGTCAGAAAAAGTGAAGCCAGGAGCGACAGTCTAGGAGGCGGCTGACCAGTGCTAAGAAGGAAATCCTCGCCTACCCTCGGTGAGTGCCATGTTCAGGCCCTTCGAGCAAAGGTGATTCATCTAAGGTCGTAATCGAGCCAAGCCGCCAGGCAGAAATGAAAACTAGTCAAGAAGTTATTCTCAAAAAGTAATCAGCAGGTAGCGAAATTGCAGAGAAATCTCCTAAAGCAAACAAGTAGGAAGAGAGTCAAGAGGAGTTTCGCCGTGAAAAGTTTTCATGAATTCTTAATGCATTTCAGGTGCACGAAGCTGGTCCGTAAGAGAAACCTTAAGATATCAAACAGCCAAAACGACGCCTCTATTAGACGCGTCCATACGTATATCATATAGAATATTGTTAAAGTAATAATTAGAACCTTACCTTGCGAAGAAATCATCTCAATCTCTCAATGATTATCTATGAAATAAGGTCGCGCTTCGATCTACATTACCCATAAATATTATTAAATAGGAAATTCACCGAGTTAGCCAGCTAATAGGAACCGAGAGCGGCGTTGCGACCGCGCGCGGCATACGTGTCCAATGTTTTGTTAGCACTTCTAAAAGAGTCAGAGTAACGCTACAACCATGTTTCACTTGACATGAATAGTTGTAAAGTGCTAGGATTTCTGCAGTTTCTAGAGCCGCAATTAATAAGGGGAAAGGGATTATTCTCTATCATGGAGTGCTTCCTCGAAATCTCGGACTAAAGGGTCAAACAGTCACTATCTCCGCAAACGAGAGGGCGTGTGGAAGGGCGTGGGTTGCACAATAGCCAGAGCAGCATTTTCCTCCAACAGTTGCAGCAGGGATAGTGACTGTGTGACCCCCACAGCATGCACAAACGAAGCGCATCTTGAACACCCTCCTGGTGAAATATTCAAAAAAATGGCATTCCAGTGAAAAAAAAAACTATTTCTGTATTCTGGGAGAAAATAGTAAAAGAACAAGGGGTGTCAGAATATCAATATAGACTACGCAAAGGTTTCAATACGTGATTGTGAAATTGTGATGGGTCTTCAACCTCCACGGGTTCGAGCTTTAATACTAGTATAGTAAAGTGCAAGAAATCAACTCTGAAAAGAGGGAAAGCGCTAATGACCGCGGCATACATATGTCAATCCCACGGATTGCACATGCCTTAGCAGAGCCTATGTCATCGAAGCACCCTAGTCTCAGGGAAAACAACATAGAAGACATTCAAAAATAGGTGAAAAATAAAGAAATAAAACGATTCAGTTGTTTGCATGACGACGCTACATGGGCCGGCAAGAGTAATCGGGCACCACCTTATAGTGCAGAGTCTTGGATCGTTTCCCGTCCGGGCCAACCAAGCCACGCATCGTATATGAGCTTAACTTGGCTATAGTTTTCGCCTGAAGACATTGTTGGCATACACGTCGATGTCAATGGGCTCCACAACCCATTATGGGTCGAGGAACCTTCGAGGTGTTGCTACGACCAGGAAAGGAAGCGAATGCATGGCGCAACCTACAATGGAACTTTTCCACGCCAGGGGCAGTTGAATGGTATCGGTAAACACTAAGGCGAAAGGCCCTGCAGAGCTGAATCTTGCCAATCTGAAATTTCGTCGCCGCAGTAGTGCATAACGCCCATGGGACTACGCGATGTCGAAAGTCATCAATTCATGACTTTTCGGAAGAAACCAGAAGGACAAAAAAGAGAGTGATTTCTGCGAATTTCCTAGGAGGAAGCTAAAAGTGCGAATGGACTCGAATAGTGGCCGAAGACTAGTTGAAAGCTAAACGAACTCTCTTGTTGGTCAATAGCTTTGAACTGAGTCAAAGAGGATTTCTTAGAGTTGAGCGCTAATGCCGAACGGCGCGTCTGCAAGAGAACTATCGGGCGGTCCAATCGGATTAAAAGTACGTCGTTGCACTTTGCTGCCAACGAACGTTATGTGGCGAGTGGATGGCCCGAAAAATAGATGTCAAACGCAGTGATTCCCATCCCACATGGTCATTATTGAGGTGTCAATGGCAGAAAACAACTTTCAGATGCGCTTGGACAAAGCTCACATGAAGAATAGGGTTTGCTTAGCATGACCGAAATTTTAAAATACCGGCTAAAGTTTTTGCTTATTTGAATATAACCACGTAGGGAATGCCCGCGAGAAGAAGGGGGCCGTATTTGGTGGCTAGAGGTAGGGGAGGTCGTGCTTGCTTCCGGGAAAAACGTTTTCGGTTGCTAATTTTTCACAGTTTTTCCTGTTTGAAGTAAGCTATTCCTACCTCCTTCCCCTCAGGGCATATCATTGGGAATTTCCCAGCAGGGAGGGCTATATGGTCGCTAGGAGGGGAGTGGGGTCTTGTTTTGTCTGAGATAGAAATTTTTCGTTAGTTGGTTTTTTCTTGATCAGGGACGCTATAAATGGGGAATCTCGTTGTTGGGGAGGGGGGGGGGGCCTGGTCTGACGGCGGCGGGGGAGGGCGTCGCGGTGGGCGGGCGGGGTGCGTGGTGGGGGGCGGGTCCGTTGGTACGCGTGCTTGTTTTGGAGGGGGGCCTCGCACAAGCCACCCTTCAGGTGGGGGTCCTACGGACTCGACCGAAATCCCCAGCTAATGATGTGCCGTGCTCCCTTTATACTTGCAATTCTGGAAACTCGGAAACTCAAGAACTTTGGGTAAAAAAAATTCCGGAAAAACGGTAAGAAATTGGGAGCATCTGAGGAGATGGTGTATAGGATGGGAGATGGGGGAGGGGTCGCAAAAGAAGAGAAACTTTTGGGTTGGGGGGTGGTGTTTTGCGAAAATTCTCTCCAATGGCAGGGCGTGCCCTGTTTGTGATGGCATAATGCATAATTCATATGGTGCAAACTGGCGTGCACAATGAATCTACAAGATAAAATCATTATTTATATGTGTTAGGAGCCTGAGTAGAAATCGTCTGCCCCGGAGGAATGGAGAATTTGGCTGGCCTGAGCGGGATGGGACTCGGGATTTGACCCCCCCCCCTCCCCATCCGCACGCGTGTTAAGCGTGCCACTTGCAATTGCACCAGCTCCTCCTCTTTTGTTTATATGAACGGCAGCACTTATTTTTTCATGGATTCGAACACTTTTGAAGGGCACATACTTGACATGTCTCCGGAAGAAGTGGCAAATGGGCCGCTTATCACGCCTGCGGTCCGGAGGTGTAATCTTGGGTCCAGCCCAGGCTAAACGGACCTTCTAACCTCAGAGCACGGTCGCTTGGAACCAGATTTGTCTGGAAGATAAAACCCTGGCTTGTACATCGCCTGGCCCTCACAAGTCCCTGAAAAGGCCACATCATTCAATAAGCCTCCCGATTCTGGTCGGAAGTAGAATGCACGCCGCGTTCCAGAAGGGATTGATCAATGTTCCAGAGCTTTCTCCCTTTTCTCTTTCTGTATTTGGCATGTGAACATTAACTTACAACCTGAAAGAAAAAATTTGTCTGTAAGAAATTGGCTTTCAAGGACTTCTTTCAAACTCGGTACAGTGTATTCAGTTCACGGTATTCAGTCAGTGTAAGTTAGTAGTGACTTATAATTTACTACAGGACAGAAACTAATGAAGTAATAAAAAGTGAGAGAATGTCTCGAAGTCGTAAGTCCCGTCACATCTCACTAATGAGCCTAACAGTTGCTATAATAGATGCAATTAATCAAGGACTCGCCAGCTACGAGCTAAATAAACAGACTGTTATTTCTGGAAAGATTCCACTCTACACATACATTCGGTTTCCTGAACCAGAGGAAGTCGTAGGTTTGGGCCCTTGGTGGGGGGCCATGACAACAAGAAAATGGACATTTGTCCATCCACTACCGACTTATTAGTGAGTGGTAAAGGGAGGCGGACAACACAATCGTAACTTGCACGAATTCGCATGCGGCGCATCGTGCAATGATGCGCGTCAAATTCTCGATAGGTACCAATTCGTCAGTAAGAGCAGCGAAACTTACGAGATTTCCTGCGCAGGTAAGGCTCATGCTGAATAATATCAATTTTTCCTGTCCCTTCAACGCTTAAAGTCAAACGGCAGCACAGAACAACCCCACTGGGTGCGCGGCGTCATCTGCTACACATAGCCCAGCATATTACGATTTTCTTGCAACATACACGTTGTTGAAGGCGCTGCTACGCTGCTCGGCTAAGGCCTGTGAGAAAGTAAGTGGGGGGGGGGGAGTTCCACTTTCTTCATTTTGCTTTGACAAGTTCCTCTTGAATTATGCGCCTCTCTGGGAATACCTGCAGGCTCTTTTCAGGTGCAAACGATCTCATCTATAGCACGCTTTTACGGGAAATCATAGGTATCCAGAGGAGACAACACTAGTGATCGATGGGAACTAACTACAGGCCCCCACCAGGTGACTACACGAAAAACTGTAAAAGAAAAGTGCTTTGGAAGTGCTCGTGGAAGCAAATCATTCTCCATCAAGTAACTAGTAGACATATTCCACGCTGGCCGGATGGGCTGAACCAGGTCTAACATTGGAGCGGTGGCGCGCACCAGTAAGGCAGGCCCAACTAACCATAAGAGCTTGACTCTGCCTGCACGGTAGGCTTGGAATCTGTCTTTAATGCCATTGTCATTATCCCAGGGTTTTAAAAACTTAAAAAATACTAGTACCGCGTATGATCTCCCACCATTCAAGCAGTGGATTTCCTCGGAGTGTCTCAGTAATTCACTGGCAATGGGAATGAACTACATCTCTAAACTACGGAAACGTGTGGTTCTGGTGAAGGTTGAAGGGCACTTATAAGGATTTCAAAGCCAAGTTGCACGCTAGATTTATGGGCCGAACCGGGTTTGCCGTTAGGCATCCCTCGCTGGCTCGCCCTTTTCTGCGTTAATCTAGTAACGAGCCAGTGACGAAGGCATTATGATAGGACAGGTTCCACCCAAAAAGCGAGCGTGGAATGTGCTTTGATGAAAGTTTGATCGTTTGTTCTAGGAGCCTACGGTAAAGAGGCAAAGAAATAAAACTGGTAAACACTGGAGATAGACTAGTCTGTTACAATAAATAAGTTACAGGTTCGACTTCGCCCCTCTTCTCCTACGCCTCCCTCGCACTCAAAAAAGGGCTGGAAGACTCGCAAAATTGGAAGAACGTTGAGAACTTCGCTGAACCCAACCCCCCCCCCTACTCTCCTTCCCTCTCTTACCCTGGGACTACTTACTGCGCCACTTATCGTGCACGACTAAGTATTCTTTGCAACTGGTTGACTCTTCCTGCAGAAAATCGTCTATGAGAGTTGTGGTGCCCCCGTTTTCCCCATAAATCACTGCATGGCATCCGTCCTTCTCGTAAACAAGATTCCCTACGGGTTGGCGGATAGATTCAAGGAATCGTTTGGAATGTTTATTAGTTCCTAGTGGAACGGTACATGAGTTTTTGGGAGGTTTCTTCGGAATATTTGGCGAGACCCTCATAGTTTCTCAGCGTTTTTGAGCAATTTCCCAGGCTCAGTAGTGAGTACCCGAAAAGAGCATGGGAATAATGAACAATGCATTTCTTTGAATCTATCACTATTCAAATGAATTAAAATCCGCTATAAAGGAATAATAAATAAAGGAGCCACAGAATCTTCTTATAGGATTTAAAAAATCCTTTGAGGGAGTGACAAAGAAAATCTCAGAAAATAATGGAATCAAAATAGTGCGTTTCGAGTTTAATCATGCTAACCTTGAGAAAATAAAAGCGAGTAGGAAAGTTGAATGGCCGAGTCTCTCAGCACCGTTGTGCGGAACCGATTACGGCTGTCGAATATGGGTCGCAGGGCGCTCGATAGGGATGGTCTTTTGATCTACCTTTAGGTGAAAAAATGGTGCATCCGATTATAATTGGATGTGATTGAGCCTTTCCCCTTCGCAAAGTTTTGGGAATGATTGGTAAAAAGTAAAAGGGTTGTGAGAGGAGGAAGTAGGAAGTACCGAAGGATGAAATTCGAAAGTCCGTGGGGGAGGATCCTATGACGCTGAGCACTTTTCGTTTCTCCTATCCGTGCTGTACCCAGGTCTGGCTCGGCAAAAAACAAATTTCTATGTCACCATGGATGGGGAGGATGCGGATGGGGTCGAAGATCTCTGTAAGGGGGCAAGGCATTTGGTCGAATAGATCATAAATTGATTTCCACCCTTTTCAGGCTCCGAAGAAGGTGATCTCACCGAAACGTCAGCCTAATAAAATTATTTGAAAACCTCGAGTGCAGTTCAATAAGAAGAAACAAATTTCTATGTAATAAGCTCCAACTTCGGTCTTCTTGAAGCTTGGGCACTTGTAGAGCACTTTTGTATCTTTCTATGCTAAATTCAATGTTTCTTCATTTCGATCCTGCCCTCCCCCTCCTACCCCCCCCTAGTTTGCGGTGTAGCAGTTATATTACTTGTCACAGAGAACCCCCCCCCACGTTCGGGCTGGGAGCTGGGTCATCCTTGACAGTTCCTCCTCAAGTGTTGATGTGCTTTGTTCCCAGGTAAGTTTTGAGAATTGTGACTGTATCAGCGATGAAATCGAAAGTAGAGAACAACTCAGTAGAAAGACAAAACACGAGAGCCACCCCCCACCTCCCGCATCCCTCTTTCCCAAATATTGAACTGAACTCTCTCAGAATGGAGCTTACACGACGCTTCCAAGTAGAAGACATGTCGCGGACATCAATGATTACTAGTATAAATTCAATTGTGCACATTAACCCGAAACCCGGAACCCGAAAAATGCCTGATTCCTAGACGGGCGGCGCCTACGGGCAATAGTGGCGGTGGTGGCAGAAGATAAATGGACGACGAAGCGGCAAACGACCAATTTCATGGGCTAACAACAAGAGGAAATCAACGCGTAACGAGATTGTGGGAAAGTCGTGGATGTGGCTGCAATCTCCCATGGAATACGCAAAAAACTGGGCAAAAAAAGGGCAGATAAGGCGATACGCGAAAATCCAGAGCTTCAGTGGTTTGGAAGTGGTCCTACTCTTGTCTGCTTCTGCACAGTTTTTATGTAAGTCAATTACCTTTTTTATTTTACCCCAAATTCAATTTCAGCTGGAGTGTTTTTCGAGGGAGAACTCAGTCAGAGCCGAGAAAAAAATTGGTCGAAATTGTTGCTGTGGACCAGGGAAATGGTATCAGTTTAGGGATAACCTAACAGGATCAAAGCTTTCGAGTACCCATAAAATTTCCCTGAGCACTGTTGCGGACACCAAGGTCGAAACGTAGAAGATCAAAGAAGATTGTTCCCTTCTTGGGATGCGCCACTCGTTCCACTTTCACTGGAAGTAATCTATCTTCAAGGTGTGGCACTTGTGTCAATACCAATGTCCCGACTACGAAACCCGTATTCAGCGGTATAGAACAGCCGTAAGTGAATGGGCACAGGCAAGTAGCGCGTCTGGCTATGGCGGTACGCCGGCGCGGGCGAATCATGGATACGGGACTGGGATATCAGTACCCTCCAGATCAGACCATGTGCATTTCCAGATCAGATCAGGTGCATTTTTACCGGAGGAAGTGGCATGATACTGCAGCTGCAAACCCATTCTCCACAACGACCAGGATCCACGGAGTCGGACGAGTCGAACGTTCCATGCCAGTCGAACTTTCACAGAAGCAGAGAAGAAAAATGGTCAAATCGAAAAGGAGGTGACCACAGCCTTTTTTAACGCCAAATGCAAGTTTGTAGAGAATTTGGTAGGAAAGTTGTAGTGCCAAGTTCGCGTCACTACTTTGGAACTAAATGGCGCCGACACTGAAACATCATTACCACTACAGTAATCAGTGTTGAAACCACCCCAAAACTCTGTCAAACCAAAGTAAAACGTAAGCTGAGCGATCACGGCGGAATCGTGGAAACCTAGCAATTTGCTTTGGAACTCTCAGTTACATATGCTGTGAATTGTATGAAATGCCACATTTGTGTCATAACACGGGAACGAGGAGGGCATGGCTGCGAGCTGCGCTTGAACATTCCTAGAATGTGTTTTTTTGAAGAAATATTTCTATTTGATCCAACTGCCATTTTTTCTTATGCTAGACAAAGTCATGATTACGATTATTTCATTGCGGCAACAGCTCATCAGAATGACAGTCACTCCGCGTCTAAACGAAGCACGTGGCCACACCCTCCCCATCTTGCCGGGAAGATAGAGCGTGCTTTTTCCAAAGTTAGCACGGAAAAGAGAAAGAGATGACGAGATCGCGGGGAAGAACACATGCGATCGACACCCAACAATAGCATAGCGAAGGTAAAGCAAAATGATAAATGGAGAGGCAAATAGGGAAGGGTAGAGGTAGGAGAGCTGATCTAGTATCCAAGAAACAATGAACCTTTGTAGTTAAGAAATGGGGAATGTGCGGAAGGAGGGGACTGAAGGGTTAAAATCTTTGACAGCCTGCTAGGCTTTTTTGTTGTGACATGAACTGCGCTGAATGATGATTGAAGTCAGCTGTGACGTTTCTAATTTTGATTTTGGAAAGGCTCGAAGCGCAGCCGTCACTCGAACTAACTACTTTTATGCTGATTGTGACTAACTAAAATGCAAAGCCCTCTATCGGCATTCGTGTATGGGCTGAAATAAAAGACAAATGGTTGGCTACTGAATATTCAAAAATCGCTAAGAAAAGCTGAAATCTTTGAAAAAAAACCTGAATAAGACATATAAATAAAAACAAATCTAACCATTATATGAATATGGCGAAGAGAGACTGAAAGCGGAAAAGAGAAACAAACGACGGAAAGGCGAGATAGTGCACGAATTATCGAGAGCCTAAACCCTGCATAGCAACGGAAAAGCGAAGTGGCAAAGGTCGAGAGATATTTGAGGGAAGGGGGGGGGTCAAGCACATTCGTTCCGCGACGATAGGATATCCTCTGCGATTGCGGACCGCTCCACCTTGAGTAAGGAAAGGTCTCCGCAGATGGAATGGTCAGGAAGTCTGTCTTGAAGTCGAACTGCGACGCTACCAGGACTCGGCAAAGGAAGGAGGGCGGGTCATACGCAGTGCCTTTGAAAAAATCGTTTTCGATAGTGGACGACTTTTCTCGGCTTTCCCAGTTTTACGTGTGCTTGCTATACATGCTCCCCTCCACCGATTCCTTCGTGCGCGGTGACACCGAAAGGTTTCAGGAATATCTGGGGAAAGCGGTAAAAGAGGATATGTAGTGAGGGGATAGGTGATGGCGGAGGCGGAGGTCGTACCAGAGGAGAAAATTCTGAGGGAGGATAGTTATCCTCAGAGTTTTCCCTAACGGCAGGACATGCGCTATGCAACCATCATGGATGAAATATGCCGAAGCCGAAAAAATGTTTTGATATTCAACTTCTGATTTTCTTGGCTTTTCCTGTTTCAAGAGCGTATATTGATCACCCGCTCCGCGGCAGCGGAAATTCCGGAATTTTCCTGGGATGTGGTAGGAAGCAGGAAAAATCAAGGAAAATGGTGTGCAGGATAGGGAAGGGGGAACGTGGTGGACGCACCAGAGAAGGAGATCTTGAGGGGGACGGGATTGTACTGTACTACGTTTAATTTCCCAAAACGACACGACGTGCGCTAAGCAACCATAATGAAACAAATGTAAAGATGCTGGAAAATGAGAAATACTAGAAATGAAACGACTCAGCGGTGCAGCTTCGGAAAGCGAACATTTCAAAGGGTGCACGTCAAAGATGGACATAGAGTTTTCCTCATCAGTGTCAATTTGTCTGTACAGCCAAATTCGGCAAAGGTGGTCTTCAAACCATCTGCGTCTGCTGATGTTCTTCAAGTTATTCACCTTCAAGCATTTGGCTACCGCAGCCATCTAAGAAGTGATAAAAAAGAGTGATAAAGTGATAATAGCACGTCGTAAAGTTGTTGTTATTCCAGGTGAGAAATCCCACAAAGCCACCACATGATGATCAGCCAGCCGCCGCCGCCGACACCGAAAGGGAGGAGCCAATCCGGCACTTTTACAATGGCCTCCCGTCCAATCTGACGGCACATCAATTAGCGACTCCTCGATGCCAGCAAAAGATCTCGTACGCTCATCGAGAGCGTTTGTGGAATGCGATGATAATAGTAATGGTGTAATAATAGTACATATGTATAGCTATATAAGTATGGCTGGGAGCCGATCAATAAGCTGTTGAGTTGAGCCATGCATTCGACTTCACATTAGTGTCGTCTTTTTTTAAAAATGCGTTTCGGACTCTCCCTTTAACTGCAGGCCGGCTGATACACATGTACCGCTAGGGCAAAGCGAGAGAATTCCATATGAGAACCTCCATCCCACATGGGATGATGAGGTTGCAACAGAGCACAATTGGTTGGGGATTTAAGTTGAGTCAATACGACCCCCCCCCACCTTTTTTTGGGGGTTGATACGACCCCTCCCCATCCTTTTTCTGTCCTTCCTCATCGAATCGAGCCGTCGAGCGGGGGGGGGAGGGGGCATATAGTACGCATGAAACAGGAAAATCACCAAAAGTCAACCACCACTCCTACAACGCCAAATACGACCCCCCTCCCAAAAATGACCAAGTACGACCCCCCCCCCCCTTTACAACGTCCATGAAGCGAGAAAAATCAACTATCAAAATAAATTTTTCCCAGCCCAAATACGACCCCCCTCTCCTGGCGGCCAAATACGACCCCCTATTGGGGATTCCCCAACAACGATGTGCCCTGGGTTGCAACCTGCTTCATTGAATCGCAGGACATCACCAGCTTGTAGGATCGCAATCCTACTCAACCCAAACTCGAACTGCTCTCCCACTGCGATCTGCCCATTCCACAAACGCTCTCGATGAGCGTGCGAGATCTTTTGCTGGCCTCTTCACTCTTCATCTCTGGATCGTGGACAGGTTCACGGCATTCACATAACGCACGATAGTTTGGTGCTGGACCAAATAGCGGCAGGGGTGCTATATAGTTGAAAATTGGTGAGAAAAGAAGTTGAAGGGCTTAAACGTGCGAAAATAACCCCTGTTGGGCACGGCATTGGACGAGCACTTTCAGACGAGTTTCCAGTCCGCATCGTGTTAACAACCGTCTAGGTAGATACGGTTGCACATGGGTTTATGTATACCTATGTCATGTCGCTTCTTATAAATTGTACTTCATAAATGAAGTGTTAAGAGTAGAGTACCAGAGAGATGTGACTGTGCGGCCAATTGTGGGCGGAGGGTTGCGGTGGGCGTCCGAGTCCACATATTGCAGCTTGATAGGGCGCTATAAGGTGCCTTCGTTGGAAAAGGTGCCATGCAGCGGTTACTCAAGAGGGTCTGATTCTATCCTTCTCGGCGCACTTGTCCCTTCACTACTCAAGGATTTATCGTGCCATTCGCATTTGAAAGTTTGTCACACAATCCGCAGGTGCCCACACACGTTTCCGTCCACACGTGTTTGGACTTTGTCTGTATGAAAGTCGAGTTGAAGTGTGCAGAAGGGTCTCATACGAGAATTCTACCCACTGGGCACCCTGATTAGTTCCCTTTTTCCGTGACGGTTTATGAACCCCAGATATGCGAACTACTGTCACAGTTACCGTTGCAAAAGTAAGCGCTAACATTTCTTCATTTGGTCTCTCTGGTCGTGCTAAATTAGCTATCGTGGCCAACCGCGCGCCATCGGCGTCAGCGTTGGCCGGCTCCGCGAGACCAAAACGCACGTACTTCTAGAGCGTACTCCAAATGTGTGTAATGCTTTCGGCTGCAAACGCTGAGGGCGTCAGCTTTTCCCTTGCCCACGAGAACACTTGGTGGAGAAGGGGCTACGCCTGCGCCAAACCCCAGTCCTGTCGACACGCCCCAGAGCCTGCTGGCGAAAATGACTGTGAATCATTTCATTTGTAGCAGCTTCAAACTCGCGCTATCATTTTACTCATGCTTTTGCATCTCTGAAGGCAAAGGCATACTGTCGAAGGTAAAGATCTGTAGCGCGTCTTTCGCCTCACGATTCAAGTGTTCATAGTACATAGCAGGGATGCTATATAGTGGGGAATGATAGCGGAAAAAAAGTGAAAGGGTCAGATACCAGCGGAAAATTATTTGATGCTCAGAAAGCAGGAAGCGATTCAGGAGGCGGTTTCGGGCGATTCTCGTTGGAATCTTGCTAATAACCGTCGCGGTAGATACGCGTATTCACTAACATAACGATGCAGCTTCGCAGCCGTCTCATATCAATCCATAGATATTGTACTTCGAAAACGAAGCAACACGAGCATCAGCAGACATTTCCGGGCGGGCGGGTTCGGTGGGCACCCGTCGGTATATTGCAGCGTGGTAGGGCTTTATAAATGTACCTCAGGGGTGCCGAAATCCGTCCTGGTAGGCATTTTAATCATAAACGTCCTGGAGGTTTATCGTGTTACTTGCCTTTAATTTCAAAAGTCATATCCAGCCTTTCCTTTATTTGTCAGAGATGTATGTCTTTCGGTTGTTTGTATATGTGCTGATTTGGGGTATGGTTGGCGTGGTGGCAAGCGACCTGTTTATAACGCGTGCAAGCCGGGATAAAATCCTGGATCGTCTCCTTCCTAGGATAAACCTTCTACATTCCGGGAAGCTATAAATCGGTGCCGGATTCGTCCGAGAAATAGAACACTGAGCTGCACATCGACTCCCCATCACGAAATGAGTTGATTCCTCGCGAGAAGTTGTTGCTTGCCCCTTACTATCAGTATTTGCGCTTCATCGACCAATATTTCACCAAGAAAAAAGTCGTGCAAAATCGCTAAGAACTTGACAGTTTGTCTTGATTCGTATTTTCTTTTTCATTTGCCTAGTTACTGAATCATGCACATCCTTGTGTTGCCATTGACTAAATGACTGTTGCCGGATTTACTGGACTGTTGCTGGAACCTGTAGTCGGTTGAGCACGTCCTCAAAGTCCTGAACACTCTTGACAAAGTTGTCACACACCTCGAATGCCCCTCTCTTTTGCTAACGAAACAGCTGATCAGAAATGACAGACCTGACGGCAGCTCATCATGCGGAGTTGAGCTACTTAGAAAAAGGAAGACAAATGTCTTCGGAAATAACCACTTCAAAAGCAGAGGTGGTTCTCTTGGTCCCCACATTATTGCTTGGACAAGCTATTCATATTCATACAGGCACGGGATTCTTCATTGAGATGGTACTGACGATATGGGGACTTACTGGTGAGGATTTGGAGGCAGTTCTGAAATATTAAGTGGAGGTAGTGAAACATGGAAGAGGAGTGGCCAGAGGAGTCAGCAGGAAAAAAATCAAAAAGAAAACGGTACGAGGACGGTTGGTCTACTTCTTATGAACCCTACGAACCCACAAGAGACGATAAAATTTCCTTCCTCTGGTGCTCATTTGATAGCCCCGCTCTTCGACGCAGGGCGGACTTTTGAGGCGGGTTCAGAAAGTGGAGTCATTGGAAAAAGGGGTGTTAATGGAGCAGCATTTTTCCTCCTTTCCGCTCCACACTTTCGTCTGGACCACGGTCGCTTCTGGAAGAACGCCGAACGAAAGAACCGAAAGAACGAAACGATATTCCGCCACGCGACCGTAATTCGGTGCCCAAATTCAGTGAGGTCGTTGATTTCTCCGCCGTTGTAGACCACCCTGCAGAGCTCCGCTTGAACCCGGAAATTGAAGGTGTCCAGGTCAGGTGACACACTCGGATGAATCGAAGGGCGTTGAGTACCGCCTTCTTCAGGTACTCAGCGCCCTTCGATTTACTCCCGAAATAGGCAAAAGTTTGTCCGTCGTCCTTCGATTCCCTTTGATGGCACTCAATCCTGCAGTAGTAGGTTTCCAAGATGGTACAGGCGACATGACGGCGGGATATTCTCCTCGAGCATTTAGATGTAACCGCCAGCGCTCACCTTCAGTCCGGGTCCACGAAGAAAATATTGGTCTTTCCATTCCAGGTGCGTCCGGTCCATACCATCAACCCGCGCCTTGGCGACTGCGGTGAAGATGATGTCCTGGACCGTAGCGATGCTCGATGTTGGAGGTCTCTCAGATCAAGAGCGAGTTTCCAGGTAGCTGTTCATGGGTGACTGCATACAAGAAATTTCGCAGGTGTCGTGAACTCCCGAGGCCTTCTCCAGAACCGCTGTGATTTGAGATGGGTTCATATTTTGGCGAATATGAAGGTAACGGAGGAGATCCTGCTCAT
This sequence comes from Cooperia oncophora, assembly GCA_036418165.1. Taxonomy (NCBI): domain Eukaryota; kingdom Metazoa; phylum Nematoda; class Chromadorea; order Rhabditida; family Trichostrongylidae; genus Cooperia; species Cooperia oncophora. The sequence continues at coordinate 18,390 of MU946225.1, forward strand.
GCTATAGAAGAAATTTTGAGGATTCTCTGCCCTGGTACTCGTATCCACGTCTTCTCTCTGCGCTGCGCATTCTTTACTGATATGTGCCTCGAGCGGTACGCAGCTCTTCTGAACACTATTGCGGTCACTGCTCTCGTATTTCTCTTGGAATGCTGCATGATACCTCAAGATATTCAGTCTGTCTGTATATTCGAGCCTAACCGTAGCCCTACCACATCGGAGGGAATGTACATAAGGAGCACTAGAAGGGAAGACGGGGTTTTTCTTTAGTGTACATTGCTATCACCGTAGGCCGCAGAGGGTACCTGGGAACTTGGTCCTGACTCCCCCTCCCCTAATTTCATCTATGCTTTGTCTCATTATCTTCTTTACGCTGTCGTTAATGAGTGGATCGCTTCACAGCGCAAAATCTTATAGGGGTCGCATTTGGCCTCGAGAGAGAATTCTGATTTCCTTTCCTTTGGTGCGCCTTTTATGCACCCCTCGCTCCCTTGGTTGGTGGCTCGAGAGCGCTGCTATCTCTGACAGTACACCTTTCCCTGGCCACTTTCAAACGGAAGCGCTTGGCAGCCCATACAGCCTCTGCCTCACAAAATTGCACAAAGATACTCGTGATACAGATAGAAGCTTAATGTACAACGCAATGATATTGGCCACAGGGCATTGGTTGGGAATTTTAGCCGAGTCCGTTCTACCCCCCCCCCCTTGTTTCTGGGGGTTGCTGTGACCCCCCCCCCCTCCGGCCCTCTATCCCTCCTCGTCGAGGGAGGGGAGGGGTAAATAGCACATGTGAAACAGGAAAAGCCGCGAGACAATACGACCCCTTCTACCAATTCTCAGATTTTCCCCAACTTCCTGCCACTTTTCCAAAATTTCCCAACGACTTCTCTACATTTTTCCTACAAATTTCGCTGCTGAGCGGGGAGCAGGGTGGGTATATAGTACTATGAAACAGGAAAATCACGAAAAGGGAAACCATCACTATTAGAACGGAGAGAATGTAAATACGCCGCCCCCTCCCAACAATGAGCAAGTACGACCCCCCCCTTTTACAACGTCCGTGAAGCGAGAAAAATCAACTATCAAAATAAATTTTTCTCAGCCCAAATACGACCCCCCCCCCCTTGTTGGGGTTCCCCAACAACGATGTGCCCTGACTGGCCAGCTCGGATTATTGTTTGCGTTCAAACGCTTCGTGAAAACTTGTACTGAAAGAGACATCCATTGTTGCGTGTCACACCGTTTGTATTAGTTCCCTCACCTTCTACTTACACTCATTACAAATTTTCCTAAAATTTTTGAGAGGGGAGTCAAGGTACCGCTGATCAACTGTGGGACAGTAGTGTATCGCACCACTAACTAAAGGAAGAGAGGAATGCTTATAACGAACGTCAAAAGGGAAGACGAACAATCGGATATCTCTCTCAGGCGTCGTTCCCAAATACGAATGCTGTTGGATTTGTGCTGGGAAGCGCTCCATCTCATGGATGAAAATAGGGAGAGGTTTAGAAAAGGTGCACAGGTATTCTTTGCGACCTATGGTGATTCAGAACGATGAGATAAGACTGCGGTGGGAGGTCGACGTGACAGAGTCAGGAGCCAAGAACTCGGAGGATCATGTAGGCAGCGCCTTTACATATGAAAAAAAGAGAGCAGCCTACGATGCTTCTCCGCTTTAGTGCCACCCGATAGCAAAAGCAGGCTTCAAGCGGAGCCGGGAGTCAAGGTATTCCCGTTCGGCTGTCGGAAATAGCAGTGTCATCATGTTGTCAACGAAGGAGCTTTGAGTTTAGCATGGAGGTTTTCACGCCAGGGTGCAAGAGAGAAAATGAAGAAGAGATTCAGTAGAACCGCTTTAATAACGATTGCTGATCTGCGTCGTGGAGAGTGTAGCGAAGACGTACATGTTTATTCAACGTTGGAAGGAGTAATACTCCATTTCTTCCCGAGATAGATGCATCTTGGGCGGCCACCAAAGCATACGAGACCTGCTATGCTGACAGAACACATCTGAAACAGGTTCGAACGACTAAAGGCAAGCAAGTTTGAATAAAAGTTGAGAAAAACGGTCCAGAAAAATAGAAACGCAACCTTCATTGTTTTCGGTGGGCTAGATAATGGATTTCCTGAACGAAACTATGATAAACCGTGTCGTCAACGCGAAAAAAATTGTGTTCAATTTCCTTTTAAATTCGAGAGTATGGCCATCAAGCTTCTCGAAACTTCAACGGTAGTCATTCCTTTCCTATACATGCGTGTAGGTACCCCACGTCACAGATATTAGGCCATCACCACGCACAGTCGTCATCCGGCAGTTGACTAGGAGGTGGTCGAAGAGTCGCAGACGCAGCGACCGCGTGTGTAGGAACTGTTGGCTGCTTCCTGTTTCCGACCTGGTTTAGTCATTTTTCCCTAATTTTCACTATTTGGCTGATTTTCTTATAGTTAGTTGATCCTTGTCTTCATTAAATTATTTGAAACTTCTCTAATTTTTGCAAACAATTAAACAATTGAAAAACAATCGCACAAATACCTGGAAAGTTGCGAAAACACCTTACGAAAACAAAAAAGAACTCACGCCCTAATACACTTCATAAAGGCAATAACACAACATACCTTGAGAAAAATAGAAAATACAGTGAAAATTAGGGAGAAAATGGCTAAACCAGACTAGAAAGGAACGGTATGTAGGTATGAACACCTTGAAGTTAATGGTGACCCTACTTGAGCTATAAAAATCCACTTGTCCTCACCCTTTAGCTCTTCTCCCAGTCTATGGTAGAGTCTGCTCTTTCAAGTCAGAAAAGCTGTCGCATTCTGACCCCATCACCTTTTGGCTCATCAAAAGACAGTCATTTTTGCAGTTCATAACGGAGAATTTCCCCTTATTTTTCCCTGTTGTGATGAGCCCTTGCAGCGAAAGTGCCGAGCACCACCGCATTTCTTCACTTTGCTGCTGAGAAACTGGACGCGAGCTTCTGCGAAAGCCACCGCCCTTTTTGCCCCACTCTTCACTTTTTGATAGTTCCGCCAGTTATGAGCTGACTTGGTTGAGAGAAAAAAAGTGGTGTCGCGTTTTTTCTGGTGAACCGTACCGAACGAGTCCCGTCAAATATCTCTTTGGCAGCGTCTTTCTGAGCACAGTTGTGCTCCAGAGTTACTCCCATCTCAAAAGAACATTCGTCAATGTTTCAGCATTTTAAGTCCTAGCACGAACAGTGCTTGAATTACGAGAATGTGAGACTAGAATGGTTTCCTCGTAACCCATCCTCCTAGATTTCAACACGCGCTCGACAGATGCTTTCGGTACCTGCCGAATTTCGCTGGTCCGCGTCGGTTTAAGCGGACGTGAGCATTATGCCGCAATAAACTTGGCACCTCCAAAAGAAGAGTTGTGCAATCGTACAAAAGTTTCTCACCAGCACGGGAACGCCTAGCTTAGCCTCAGCCCGCAAGAAACGGAGAGATCTCAGTGACCCCACGTCCAACAGCGAGCTTCACCACTTTGTCAAATTTTTGCTGTCGGAGTGGAGGGTCAAAAGCTTTGGTGTGATCACAGAAAAGCCCTAAATAACAAGAGGTAGAGACTCCTCCACAAAATGGAATCAGCCGCTTCAATAGACTTCTAATGAAGGTTTATGGGAAATGTGTTCGCGATTTCTAAATTCTGCATGGCTGAGCATGGAGGAACTAGAGAATCAGAGAGAGTCCGGGCGTATGTTTTGAGAATTTGGAAACTTTTTGGGAAGCAGGTCAGCTTTTTATGATTACTTTATACGGACGATAAAGTCAGTACAAGCCCCGTAGCATTCATGTGAGCGCAGCAGATTTTCCAATGAAAGAGCATTATAAGCTTCTTGTAGCGTATAACAGCGAATGTGCACAGTTAAGCCCTTTTATAACCGAAATACGTATAAGAATTCTCCGAACGCATATTGCTCCATTTTGAACAATAGCACGGAGATCCAGATAAGAAAGCGTCCTTAATGGACATGCACTTTACCACTTATCATTGATGCAATAGAAACAAATGTGATATTTGTTTCCGCCCTAAATCAGAAACATTCGACTTATTCTTCGCATCTTGATAAGGTATTAGAAAGCAAAAGTGCTAACAATACCGCAGATTGCATTGCATAAGTGAGACCTCCGATACTCTCTGGCACGTTGCATACAACCGAGTATGATTAAACCGGTGACCGCAGCAGCTAGTAAATGACTAATAGCATGGATTACTAGTTCAGCATCTATACAAACATCATATTGGCTCGGCATAAGAGAAGATGAAACTCCCGACATGCTCGTACTTAACTATATGACGATAGTGTTTATACAGGAAAATTAGTTCATCGCACAAACAGTTAGGCAAAATCTTCATAGCGTAAATCTACTTTACACTGCTTTCCTTGAGCTAGCTATAGAGCTTAGACTGAAACAATAGATAGTCTCCATGTCATCCCTCCTTGATAGTAAACAATCACGGTACACAGTGTACAGCATGGCCTCGCCAGTGTAGAATACCATAGAGATTTGCGAAGTAGAGCGCCGGATTACTAGAAGTGAATATAGGATAAGGATGGGAGCAATGGAGAGAATCGGACTGAGGAGACCATTTCTCACAAGAAAAGATACCATTGATGTTCTGTCCCAAAACCAGGTCTGTACAGGAACCGAAATAGGTCTTACCTGGAGCTGGCGCCCCTAAATTGGCGCGGAACGGAGGAAAAAACCTTGCTATTCCTGATAGTGTATTGCTAAGTGAACCCTAGAGGGAATTCGAAGATCGGAGATGTATCTTTGGAATGGCGTTGTTTGTTCGATAGGCATAGTCTTCGACCAGA
>MU946242.1:0-13750 GCA_036418165.1 Cooperia oncophora
GGGAATTTGTCGCGTTACTTGCCTTGAGCAGATCTGATCCTTTTCTCGCTGGAATTTCTCTGATGTGCCAGCAAAGTGTGCTGCATTTGAAATTTGGCTCTGTTTCGCTTTGAAGATGTTGTACACTCCTATTGATGGACAATGGTACACACAATATGATAAGATATGGGGTGCTACCAATTTCATTCTCGAGTCGCCACGGAGCACAAAGCGCTTGTGTCCTTGAAGTGTTCATCGGATATTCCAGGCCTACCGCTTGACACGGTAAACTCGCTTGGCGGATGTGAATCCACTTTTTGCGGAGTCGTAGTATCTGGAAGTGGGCAGAATATAGGAAAGTTTCCTTACTGAAAAACGCAAACTCTCTACGGCGTTTTACAGTCACTGATTGAGTGATTGACTGGTATACGGGCGATGGCGGAACACGCTTGGACGGCTGGGAGATCGCATTCCAACTGAGCTTTTTCCCTTCCAAGTTTCCGGTTTCTTAACCCCCGCGACCAGAGCAACTCAAGAAGGGGCAGCCCTTTGTGTCGCTCAAGCTTGCACTGTAATGATTCTGAGACACAAAGGGAAGTTGTAGGTGTCAGTGGGCTGAGTTTGACGCGGTGCAAGCTCGTTTTCTGTCAATTTGCTCATCAAACTACTTCGTAGAAACTAATCTTCCGTTTTCGGTGCTTTTGTCGATTGGTTTTGTAACTCCTAGATCCTAGATACTCAGATACTAATTCGGTGAAAATCGCATAACACACAACACATACACCTACATCCTTGATGAACACAGCACATACCTCCACACACTCCCTATTCACTAGGAAGCTGTAGGTGTCAGTGGGCTGAGTTTGACGCGGCGCAAGTACATCTAATGGTGAACGGGATGGCGCCGCGCTAGGTCCGCCTCGCCCTGACACGCCCCAGCAGCAAGCAGAACTATAATGTCACTGGAAGTGGCCAACGCTAAATTTGATCAATTTATTACCATGTTCTAGCTTCGTGCAGCATTGCCCCACAAAATGAAATCGGTACCATTTTTTTATATCCCTTCGGTTCCTTGCCGGATTTGTCGACAGGAGTACGCACCCCCTCCCCTGAAGGAATTTGCGCCTCTGATTGTATCCCATTATACTCCTCAATTTTGCAACTTCTAGAGGCTATTTGAAGAACCTCTTTGAGATCTTGCGCTTTCAAGGTCTGGCAAACGTATTGACGAGGTGCTTGGCTGGGTAGAGCGCAATTCCAACTCCAGAAACACGTTCAGACCTCAAAACACGAGGATTGTCGGAATATTAGGCAATAATAATAAGTGTCTCGCTTAGCAGCCTCGTTGAGGACATCACAATTGTATCTTTTTCGCTACAACCGAGATTTAAAAATAGAAAGGAAGTTGGAAGCATAGTATACAGTCCCTTGCGATGCTGTGCACGTTCTTAAGATCAGTGAGGTGACAGACCACCTTTTTGAGACACTTCTCGGCCGACTTCTTCGGAATCGCTGTTCTATCTGAACTGATCTAACACCATTGGAAATATCGAGCCTTTTCTTCGAAAGTTTTCTGCGATCACTCTAAGCGTTTTTTGCGAATATATATCATAATTAATTTCAATCAAATCTTGTTGTGACCGGGCCAAGGGCTAGTTCGGCTTTGTTCGGAGATATGAGGCTGTTTGACGAGCTGATCATAAACTTCAGTATCGAATCGTGGAGTTTTTTGGTATCAGCAGTTTATGTTCAAGCCCGTAGAAGCTTCTCATAACCATCGAGAAAGCTGGATTTCCTACGAACGTTAGACATTTTGGCGTCGGTACTAAATCCCACACCGGGAATATGAAGTGCTACAATCTCCTAGTAGTTTTGCTGAACCATTTTTTCTCATTCAAAATAACTCTTTCGAATGAATCCTGCTATACCTTTCAGATCCACACTCATTATGATACGATACAAGCCCTGCCTCTATAACAACTTGCTCCTTCAAGATCGGGTGTGTGTCGCCGAGCGCGACGTGGAGGATATTGACCTGCCATTAGATGTATACAGGGGGCCAAAAAAAAGTCACTTTGCTTCATTGACTTTCGAGGCGCTATAAGTTACACTTTATAAATTCTGATCGGACATTTCTACCACCATATTAAAGAGCATATTAAATACTATTATGACACTCCGCCAGACCAGCTTCTCATGAGCGCCCATCCGAGAGATTCTGCAGCGACCGCGATGTGTGCCGTGAAGATGCAAGCGCAGAGAGTCGATTTCTCCGCCAACAGTTAGAACCACCCTAAGACTGACTCCGCCCGAACCGGCGTAATTGAAGGAGATTCAGGTCAGGTAACTACTAGGAATTCCATCTTCTTGACCAGGTAATCAGCCTCCTTCCCCTTCCAATTCGGTTTAAAGGGCGAGAGTTTCTCCAGCGCCTTTCGATTCCATTTGGTTGCACTCAGTGTTGTAGCGGTACAAAGTTTCCAAGAAGGTGCGGGCGACAGCACATGTGAGGAGGATATTCTTTACGAGCTGCTCGATGTAACCGTCAGCGCTCACCTTCAGTCCGGGATCCACGAAGAAAATATTGGTCTTTTCATTCCAGGTTCCCGTCCATAGCGTCCACAGGGCTGCCCTTTTGGCCACGCCGAAACCCCTTTTGGCGGTGAAGATGATGTCCTAGACCGTAGCGACGTTGTCGGAGCTGCTCGATGTTGGAGGTCATCCAGATCGAGAGTACTGGTCTCCAGGTAGCTATCCATGGGTGACTCCATACTAGAAGTTTCGCAGCTGTTTGGAGGTGACATGAATTCCAAAGGTCTTCTCCAGTCAGGCTGCGACTGGAGATGACTTCATATTTTGGTGTACATGAAGGTGATGGGCGAGAGCCAGCTCCTGCTTATCGAGGAACATCTTGGGTATCTTCCGCCCTGGTACTCGTATCCACGTCTCTCTCTGGGCTGCGAAAACTTTGCTGATATGTGACTCGGTCGAAGTGACTTTTTTTGGCCCCCCCCCCCCCCCTGTATGTACAGGCTCCAATGAAGAGCAGAGCAGTGGCAACGCTGGTGGGCTCTCGCTTTTGTACTTCGCCGTGAGAGCGCGATCTCTAAACTCAGGAAGACGTTCATGTCAGCAAAAAATGATTTTAAAGGCAGTTGGCACGATAAATCGCTATACAGATGTAGGATTTGTACGAACTGGCTTAACAGAATTCCGTGACCTCGGACAGGCGCTGCGTGAAGCCTTTTCCAAAGAGGGTACCCGCTACAGTGCCCTATTCAGCAACAAAACAATTCGCGTCCCCAACTCCTTCCTCGCGCATCGCCACAAGCGGCACGACCGTTTCTGACCGCTCGATTCATGATCATAGTTGCCTGAGGGGCAAATACTGAAGGCAAACGGATTGATATGAAGCGCCCGTGATGCTGCACTGCATACATGGGTTACCGCGTAGAAAAAAAAAATCAGCCGTATTCTTCGGGTAACGGTGATTGTAAGATGCCTATGGGAAACTTCGTCCGAATCGATTTTATCAAGTCTCTTAGAAGGAGGGCTTTTCCTAGCAAGAATTTTGACGGCACTGCGTTGCAGACGGGGACCGATGGCTGTAGACGCACTCGTGGCCCTCCCTCTCAGCTTTCGTTTCGCTGCAATCGCCCGTGCGCTGACGCGCGACAGATGACGATTCTCTTGCCCATTTCCAGTTCCGAACAACGGCGCGCTTCACGGCTATCGGAGGTGCCGAAGTAGCATGAACCAAGATGTTTTTCGAGTTGCTCTTACGGTACAGTTCACGAAATTATGCGTTTGACCATACTGTTGAAAAAAAGGTGACCAACTCGCCTCCGTAGGCTGCTGACAAATGGCTCAGCCTTTCTATTTCTATCGGTGTACCCATAGTCAAATGATTTTAACATTAACTTACCGACTTCGAGGGGATGGGAGGGCTGTTTCAGGTGGTTTTGATGCAAGACTCGACCTCCGCCCCTAGATGCTAGTCGCGCAGCTGCTTGCATTCCACACATTCCAATTTGTCCGCGCTCCTGAATGGGGGTATAGTGGCTGGCGCATTCTAAAAATAATCCAAAGCCTCACGACGCCGGCTATTTTACTCCGCATCTCGAAGCGGGTGTTCACGGACAGAAAGTGAACAATAAAAAAACAAGTATGATTGATCCATAGCGACAACTCGATGTCATGGATGAATTTGCTGTGACAGTCTGACGAGGCTCCGGTGGACAAAATATTCCGCGGAGGCACTATAACTGGCACCATAGGGATAAACCGCTTCTTGGAGGGCTACCCAGACCGGATCAATCCTGGGAGTGCGTCAGGCCAACAAAATTTGTTAGGAATAGAAGAGTGTCTGCTCGCGTGCTGGCGGCTTCGCGCGATGGTAGTGGGCGACCGTTTTCACAAAAAAACAATGTTTATCCTCCTCACTTCTTGAAGAAACATAGTGCTACTTATCAGACATTGAATTGGTGAAGGGATGACATGGAGAGGATTCGATCCGATAGACTGCGTAAGAGTTACGTGGCGCTCTTCACCACAACATCAAACCTCACGCGAATGGGAGACGCAAGGAAAGAGGCAGCAAGTGCATATATGGAAGAGAAGAAAGAGAATGCCGTAAATGCCCATGACTCATTATTTAGGGCTTTTTTTGAAGACCCGAGGAAAGTTGCTCTGGTCTCAGCCCTCGCGTGTATGAGTTCTGAGCAAATCGTACGTCGTATTGTACGTTTTTATCGGAGAATTTCCATTCCGAGCACGCATTCACAAAATTGCACTTTCTATCAAATGGTCGTTAAACATCTCGTTTTTCACAAAAGAACGAGTCTATACTTTTCGCTATTCTAGCCTCGCCTCGTTACTGTCTCTTATGAGAGGCAGTCAGCTGAAATGATCTGTGTAAGGAATAGCAGTAACGAGTGTTCTCAAAGAAAAATCTTTTTACACTCGCCTCCGTCCTTGTCATGCGAGGTCGGAATGGCCTGCAGCTGCAGTAGTGCGACACTTCTTCCGCTCAGTGCACAGGACTGGGACTGGAGGGTAGCGTACTCGGGTGCTGCTTCATACTCCACCTGTCCATCCTCAAAGTCCAAGCACTCTGCTGCCGATAGTCCCGTAGCCGAACACACAGTCAGAGCTAGGCAAAGCAGCTGTGAGACATGGCAGGCAGCATCGCTTTTGGCTTCTGCTAAGGCCACGGCGTTGCGGAAGCGCGGGCCGAAGTATTGAGAGGACACCTGGGTCACATTCCCGCCAAGCCGCGTTCCGGTCGGATGTTCGTTGGTGAGTGCACAGTTTGTCTCTGAAGATTGTGGCCGCGCAGTTGCTGAAATTCGTAATTGTAATGGCGTTGGGCATATGGCCCATGCAACGTCTTCTGACTACCATCGATGTACAAGCAGTGGCAACTCAGTCATCACACAGACCTTTTCTGTCCACGGGCCATGTGGGTGACAGTGCTGTCCCTCACCGCTACACCGTCTCCGCTTAGCAAATCACGCAGCTGCATCTCTTCACTACCTCGCTACTCGTTTAAAGACTTTTGGAACTAGTTAACACCAAGTGAAGTAATATGAAAGTCTTCACTCAACAAGGGTGAAAAGAACCAAAAGAAGTGCTCAAATTACAGCGAAAGGGCTAAAGAAACACGAATTTTGAACCGAATGAAGCAATTGGAGGCACAAAGAACGATGGTCCGGCGCTCATTCCGCTCAATCTTAAGCGGCAGCATGAGACTCAACAGTGGGATAGTAACGATAAGAACCCCTCCCTCCCCCTGCTTGACGGCTCGACTCGATGAGGAGGGAGAGGGACGGAGGTGACGGGGGGGGGGTCGTACCAATCCCTCAAAAAAGGAGGGGGGTCGTACTCGACCACAATCCCCATCTGATGATGTGCCCTGTTTCTAGTTCGTGGGTGTTGTTACAACTTGGAGCCGGTATTTGTGGCAGGGGGAAGGCATTTTTGAAGCCCTTTTAGAGAGCCCTTACCGCATCGACTTTCCTAGGCATTCGGCTTTCCTTTCTCCTAGGCGTTCTGACAATATGAGCACAGACAATTTATCTTAAGTACACTTTTACGTTAGTTTCCTCCTAGGATCTGATGACTAGGAATGTTTTTGGAAAACGCGGCCTGAAGTGAGCTGCTGGTATGACCTGCATGGGTAATTGCTATACGGCCTCGAGTGGGCATTTGAGCTTGTGGACGGTGTATTGGGAAATCCACGCTGCTGCAAGGCGGAAGATGGCGGTAACGTCGTCCACATCACTAGCACCGGACGTGTATTCAATGCGGAAGCGCTACCGTATACATCGAATCATTCAGCTAACCAAAACTTTAGTCAGTCGTGCCTTGCGGCAACCTCTCGACAATCCCTAATAAATACAGTGGCCGGTCGAGGGTCATGGTGACGTCGACAAGTGAAGGCACTCATTTTTTATATTTCATTTTTTTGAATGCGTTTATTCCTGAGAAAATGGCTTTTATGTGACTAAGGGCAATGCGATAAAGGAATTCAGAGCCATAAAGCTCATAAAACAGGAAAAGAAAGACTATGAAGCGCTGGGATACTGCTTTCCGTAAAGTAAAATACTTATGGCTCAGAACGAAGATTCGGGATGGGACACGAACGATTTTATCGTGAGCAAGTCAGCTCCCGTCGCCCGCGACGGATAACGCGGCAATTTCAAAAATGCATAACCGTATCCATGGAGCAAGGTATTCGCGTTAGTTCACGGCAGCCTGTTGCTTTTCACAAACATTCCTTTGGCGGACCGCCCGTCCGTGAGCTCTTTGACGATTTGAGCGACCCATGAACAACACAACTCTTACGCAACTACTATGTCGCCAACCACACCCAACAGCGGGGCAACTGAAGCGCCCCACGACGCATCGCCACGTACCCGGATGGGATATATTACCGGTTGGTAGCGGTGACTTCTATACAATCCTAAAACCTGTTCGCAACTTTCATTCAGGAAATCTTCGCTCACTGCTCAACTCACGTTCATTGCAGCTGCTACTTTCGGCCAGCCGATCACAATTCCTCGCAAGGCGATGGGTGCACAAAAAGCAAGGATATCAGCTCTTAAGCACAGGGGGCGACGATTGTGAGAAACTCTTGGCCGTACAAAGCTGTACCAATCATTGGAGTTGATGCCTGCCATTTCCTGCGAAACTCTGCCATTATTTGGGCTGTGAAAAAGGGGGAGTTGGCGACTGCTTAGTCTTCTCCAAGCTCTCGACTCCAAGCCGAGAAATGCTGACAGGATGTCCCTCCTTCTTGAAGCATGGCACGAGTCACACCAGGATACTCATCTTAGAGTCTCTCCTTCTTCGTTCTCATCTGAAGCAGTTTCTGGAATTACTAGTTTCCGGGGATGAGAGTCCAACACAGTTACAATACAATGCAGTGTGCTGTGTGGCTCCTTCGAGGAGAAGAACGGCTTATGCAAGCCAGATCGCACTCTAGAAAGGTCCTGCTTTGCTGCTTTTCGTATTCCAGAAGGTACAGCATTATGAGCTCCTCTCACAGGGCGCAAGGTCACCGCTGTCATTTACGCCACTTAACTTTTGTAACTGGAGAAACTTCGAGATAATTGGCCCAGACAAGCCTTTCACCTCCATGCACCTCCATGAAATCGACACTGCTTGGGGGACTTTAGAAAATGGAGAGTTGTACTGGGACAAAGCCTTCCCTTCTCCTACTATACCTACATAGCCCCCTCTGGTGTCAACTGCTCTGCCCTTTAGGGTTTTTCTTGCTACAAAAATTTCCACCCAGTGCGATAACATTAGACTGGGAGCTCTGCTACTTCCAGCCTTCCCAGTTCTGAGAGAAAGGGTGCTGATCTGTCCATTGATGGATCACTCTATCGACGACTCCACTGTCGGATGGCTTCCGTTGAACTCTGAATCGAAAAAAATGGAACAAAAACTCGAGTGCAGACAAGTAGTACTGTACACTCACTACACATCGGCACATTTCTTCGGGTCACATGGCGTAAGATCTGGTTGTGCAGAAGTTGCCGAGTACCTGAATAGATAACCGATAAATGAGTACCGTTCAGTGAAGAGGCTTCTCCAAGTAGTTCCCTGTGGAAGGCAGGTCGTTTCCAGATTCCCATGAGTTTTGTTTCGACTGCCATTTCTTGCCCTCTAAAAGAAAAGTACATAAATCGCTAGCGGAAATGGGTACCAGAAGAATATCCCCTTTGCTTGCGAAAAAAAAGGCAGACGGGGAAGGCGGTGACTCGTTTCGGTGACCCTTTTCACAATCTCTTTTTATGAAATGTCGCCTACCAATGAAATCTGGAAGCCATAACAATAATTCATTGCCAAAGTTTGATTTTCTGAAAAAATGACGTTCATAGGGCAACCAAATCCCTTTCTGTTATGAATACCCATTTGAGGGATGGAATGAGGCTTGTTTTGTGTTGCCGCTGTGTGGCTTCAACGACGTACTTGTCCTTGGGAGGGAGCGTTTTTGTGGAAGAAAGTGGCGTTGAGTCAAGGAGGCGGCTAAACCTGTTTCTACCTCACCTCGAACAAGCGGAATAAGACATTCTGAGTCTCACCACCACCGGATTTGCGGGGCAATCAAGCTACCCAGCGGGACAACGCCGCCAGCCTACAAATCCCGTTTCATATCTGGTGCCGATTGTTGCTGTCCAGTTGCAGAAAACATACAGGGTCATCGAGCTCCCATCATCAAGCGATTGAAGAGCTAGCTGGAACTGTGAGACACATTCAACATTTTTGGAACTACTAGTAGGTATTTAGTCTGAGGGAAAAGCAACACATTTGAAGCATGAACCAAAGGAACGTGAATCACATTGTTAGCCCATGAAATTTGAGGCGCAAGTATTGGGAGGGGGTGGGGGGAGGAGTGGGGGGGGGGGGGAAGAAGGGTACCAAGTGCATCTGACGAAGCCTGTACAGGCTATCCTGTGAAAACCTATAAATTTTCGTAACCAAGCTGACTAACTTGTACATTCGCAACATCACGCGCGTAGGCAGGTCTCACAAAACGGGACCTGTTACCTAACATGAAATCGTGAACTAACGAAAGTGCAAACTGCGCCTCCCAAGCGGCACACTGCGAGATTTGGTTTAGTTCATAAAGAACGGCTAATATCTTGGATCTTTTACCTCACGGCTTCTATAGCCTTAAAGGCAGAACCCGCGATTATTCGCCATCCCACATAATGGATGAGGGGGTTCCATATAGATGACAAGGGGTTGAGTAACTCGACAGTGAAAAAAGCACGAAAAACATGACACCTGAGCTCGATCGAACCCTATTTTGATCCCTGTTTGTACGTGCCCACTTAACTTTATCTCCCACACTATGCCCTCATACGCACAGCTGATTCACCGATAAGAACTCTACGATTGTACAAGTGACGGTTCATGCTTTTTCGTCCTGCAATCTCGTTTTTCACTGAAAGCCGGGCATTGGAGGCGGAGTCTGGAGGCGGAGTCACTGGAAAAAAGGAGGAACCACTGAACCTATATTGCGCTATAACGCCCCTCGGAATTTTTTGCCGCGAAACCGACAGAGTTGTTTGTCGCAGACCACTCTAACCTCCTATCGCCAAATTTTCAACTTCGACACCTGATCGCGGACCGTGCCTTTAGAGGATTATTGTTTCGGCAACTGCTGTTTTCATGAAGATCCCCAACAAAAATACGTTCATCCAAACCGGGGCACATCGTCGTTGGGAATCCTCCAACAGGGAGGTCGTATTTGGTCACTGGGAGACAGGGGATCGTATTTGTGTTCTTATTTCACGGACACTATAAAGGGGCGGGGGCGTATTTGCCTGTTTTTGGGAGAGGTTGGTCGTATTCAGCTTCTGAGTGGAACTTGCGGCTTTGGGAAAACTTTGTCCCGGTTGTTGACTGAGCCCTGATCCGAATGCTTAGCTGTGGGCAAGACGCTCCAGCAATAAACGCACCTCGGCAGAGCCTCATTGGTCACGTTATCGCCTCTGCGCAAAGCTAAAAAAATTTTGGAACGCTTCACGAATTTGCGTGTCATCCTTGCGCAGGGGCCATGCTAATCTTCTCTGTATTGTTCCAATTTTAGTATATGTTCAGGAATGCAAGGAATGCACAATAAAAACGCTCGACCTCGGAAGGGACTGAAAGTCACACTTATGCTTCCGGGACAGGTAGGTACAGGTTCAAGTTCTTTGAGCCGTCACGGAAGAGTGGCATGGTTATTGCCGCTTCCGTCATGTCAAGGTTATGACAACTATGCGGATGCCATTGCGGCTCAGTTCTTTGGCCAACGATTTCATACAAATGACGAGGTATAATTGGATCTCGTCCCGTTCTATGTGCAGGACTTGTCAAGAGATTGGGGGCAAGATTGATAAAACTTGTGACAGTTATGGAATGAAACTCTGGCGGTTCCATCTGATCTGAATACAAGGTTCTCTCCCAATTTAGAATAGAAGTTGTAGGTTACAGAGCTGCTGGGTTTCTTTCAAAAACTTCCACATCCAGGGCCCGATTCCAGACCTCACTCTTATATCCTGTTCAAGTCCAGAGTTCAAAGGATAGAATAACCAAAAAACGGTAGAGTTTGGTCGTGCCGGTTTGTGCTATACTCGGAATTTAGCCAAGAATTCGCAACCATTTCATTTTAACGAACCAGTTTTGAAGTGGATGACTGGTTCCATAACAAGTACCAATCACTAACCAATCATAAAAATCTGTTGCCAGTAACACTTCCTGAAGAGCCAGTAAACCTTACTGGTTTGGACAAACACAATCATGGCTCGAGACTGCTGTAAGGCTGGTCTTTTGCCACTATGTCCACATTACCCTGATGCTATTTTAGAAACCTGACCTTTCGGAACAGATGTAATTCATTTTACGAGTTTTAAAAACTTTTAAAAGTTTAGACTATCTGGTCGACTTCCTGTGCATTTCATAGGGACCTTGGGAGTTCAGAAAAAGCTCAGGGTTCAATGAATTATGATGATTTACCTAAACTTTAGCTGCTTAAAGGCAAGTAGCACGACAAATCGACAAGACGCACAGACTGGACACCCTAGCACGATAGAATATTGTGCAGGCGCTGTGTGGAGCCTTTTCCATCTTGTGCACTGTTATAGCGCCTAACAAGGTGCAACAGCCGCCCACTGCAACCGCCCGCCCACAAATGGCCGGACGGTCACATCGAGTCTCCTATCGGCTCATTCATCAGCACAATTGATATGAAGCGCTAAAATGAAAGCGCTGAAAGTACTTGATATGGATATATGAACCCAGTCGTATCTATCAAAGCGGTCGTTGGCACGATGCCAACAGAAAACTCGTCCAAAACGGCTCGTTCAATGCCGTACACAGCAACGGCTTCTTCGTAGAATTTGGGCCGTATAACTTGGCGCTTTTCCGTCATTATCCCACTATATAGTAGCCCTGCTACTATTTTCGAGCAAGTACCGAATTATCATCCCTTTTGCCTTTAGCCCAGCTGCTTCACTATCTATTCAAGGAATCTGAATGACAACGCACTCGAGGAGGGTATTTTGGTTTGATTTTTCCATGGAACGCCTTGTGCGGTAAGCTGCATAATCATCACATAGAAAAAGAATAATAAAGGAACGGGTAAGGGTCTCTTCTTCTTCCCCATATCTTCGGAACAAATCGCATTTTTCTCAAGATCAGCACTTTTTCCAAAAAATTGATCGATTGAAAAACTGATGCAGGGCATGCTCACGAAACTCTGATCATCTCACGATAACACATACCGCTCTTTTCGACCAGGTGACTGACATATTCCATGCGTGTGAGGCGTAAGTAATAATTCTTCGAGAAAAAGTTGCCCGTAAACACACCTGCTCCTGTTCGGAGCTACACGGACCGGAAAAAAACTTTCGACATTAATTTATCGTTTTCTCAGAGAAAAGACTGGTCTTTATAATAGGTGGAACGAACGTGAAGAATACGAACAAAACCCGTGGTATACACCTGAAAAGCTGTTCCATGATGGATATCCCAAATGCCTGATAGGTGGCAATTGGGAACAGAAGGGCTGCCTTGCGGTCAAGCCTTTTGGTCATACCAAATCTTCAAGGGATTTATGTGCTAACCAGGGAAGTCCGCCAACTTACCATGGAACTTTGAATGGAGACCTGGGTAGATCGATAGAGTCTATAAGGTTATTTACAAATATAGATAGCAAAACTGCAACCTGCATTTCACAAGCAACTTATGAGCAGGTAAAGTTTGTAATGGTGCAGTAGGGTGGAGGCTTGGTGGTGAGCTGTGAAGCATAAGCGAGGAATCGCATACGTCGAATCGAGTCGTGGTGGTTCAGTGGTAAGGTTCGACGTTCGACGACTCGATTCGACGTATGCGATTCCTCGCTTATGCTTCACAGCTCACCCAAGCCTCCACCCTACTGCACCATTACAAACTTTACCTGCTCATAAGTTGCTTGTGAAATGCAGGTTGCAGTTTTGCTATATTTGTAAATAACCTTATAGACTCTATCGATCTACCCAGGTCTCCATTCAAAGTTCCATGGTAAGTTGGCGGACTTCCCTGGTAAGAAGCTGCTTTCTGATTTTGGGCAACTTTCAAGTGCATTACTTGCCTTTCCTTTCTTTACTTGCCTTAGAAACATTGTACAAGGCCTGGAATGGGAACGGGATAGTATTTGAATTGGATGCATTTCCCTTCCCTTCCCTTCAGATTATCAGCATTCAGATTATCAGCAGCAGCGAAACGCACACCGATCTGCACGACGTTCCAGGATGTACCAGTTCCGTTGAGAGATTTCGTTTTCTCACGCAGTCGTGGACAAGACATCCGATTGTGAAGGATGTGAGAAGCTTGTTAGGTCGGCTGCTCATCTGCTGGCGACAGTGTGACGCAGTGCTTACAGTAACACCGCTAACATTGCAACAGAAAGGGCGCAGTTTGAAGTCGAGCACTTTGAGTGGTTGGAGTTGTCAACAAGGACAGTCAACTAGTATAAAACTTGCATTAAATGCTGGGTGAACGCCATCACTTGAACTCACTGGAACACGTCAGGAGCAGGGAGGATGTAATGTAATGAGTGATAAATGGTGCCGCATTCCACACATGCAGTCCCGAGACCAGTCTCACGTCGTCTCCTGTAAGGGGTACCATGCCTTCTATCTCTCCTGGTCGATTACCAGACTCATCTTGGAGGACGGAAAACTGCCTGCAGAGGAGCACACCACACTCTTGAGACGATAAAGGGCAACGAAGAAAATTTCTCATCAAACCTCTTTCCTAGTACACAGATTAATCTTTTTGAAACAATGTGGTAGGATCTAGTAACGACGCTTACCGCAACTGCGGCCCAGGGCACGAATCTCGAAGCGGCTCTTTCCTGATCATACCTTTCGCCCTGTACATAGTCAGCAAAAATGGTACCTAACATGTTTGGAAGGGTGCAAAAACAGACCTGTACATCGGCTAGCCACGCAATTTATCCATTTCAGCCAAATATCATTCGCAAGTCCGCCACGCCCACTTCAGATATGTCTCCTCTTGGTCTGTCAGCCCTTTGTTAGCTTTACCGCAGTGTTCCCCATCTCGGGACTGCTCTGGAACCGAGTTATGATTTTTCAGTGACATCGCTAACTTTCGACGCACGCCCCGCCCACTGTGGGCGGGGCTTACCATGGGTCATGGGTGCTATTCACATTTTGTCCCATGCCCTACCCATCCCACCATGACCCGACCCCTCCAAGTTCTTCTTTAGGTG
>MU946246.1:0-10474 GCA_036418165.1 Cooperia oncophora
GTAGTAGGTAGTAAAGCCCAAGGTGGCTCAAGTGACTCCGCCGGAAGTCAGCGACTCTGCTCGCGTTGATAGATGTCTTATCTGTTGTCTTGCTTGTTTGCATGCTCTCTCTCGCTGCTTTGTCTGGCCTCTTTCCCGGTATCCACATCTTTTCTTTATATCTCGCTCCTCACAAGTGGAGCCTTATTTACAGCGTTTCCGACGGTTTCCCCTCCTTTTTTTCTCGAGTCCAAGTAGCACGTTCGCTCTTGGCCTCCATATCCGCTCCACTGCCTTCGCTGGTTTATCGCGAATTCTGCCTTAAACAAGGAGAAGTTCTGTTTTATTTGGCAGAGATTTTTTCGCTCTGTAAGACAGCACGCACGATTTTTCGGAGATCATATCCTCACTGATTTGAAAGTGCCTATAAGTGGTGTGTCAAGTCAGCAAAATTGAGCAGTTCGTCATCTCCTCCTTTTGCGCTCAATTTAGAAGCTGAAACCAAAAAAGTGGCGCAAACAGGTAGCGCTTTGGCTACGGTTAAAGGGAGTGTGCACGTCGGCTGTGGGCGGGCGATTACTAACAACGTCATTGGTGAAAAGGCTGCGAAAAGGCGTTCAGCCGCACCCCACTTTGCCCTTCCTCCAATGGCCGCCAGCCCCAGCCATAGCGCCCAGTGCCTTTGATCTGTCGTAGCATTTCGCTGACCAGGATTGCCAGGTGGGCGTGTCCAACGAGACGCCATTGGCGCGCTTTTCCTCTTTCAGTCTTATTGACCGCCATAGAAGGCAAGAAGACGTATCGGGGGAGGCAATGACGTCGTTTCTGGCCGTTTCCTGGCCTCGTCCGAACCCGGAAGATATTTTTAAGCGGAAAACTTTGCTGCCCAATAAGAGCGTTAGCGCCATCACACTGTTGGTTGTTCTCTACCGCTGACTGCATCTTTCGCTGCGAGGTATCGTTGTTCTGCACATTGAGGACTCGAGCAAGTATCACCACCTTCCAGGTCCTTTCCCTTGCATTCCTTGTGCAGGAGAAAGTGGCACGCTGCTGCAGCTGCAAACTCATTCACCTCGCACATGGTTAAGACCAGGGTCCACGGAGTTGCGTGTTTTGCCTTCAAAATGCCCCTCCCCCCGCCTTTCAAACTTCTCAGGGCTTCATCAATATATCTATTATTTGAGTATTGTATTTGTACTTGTGTATTGTGTTGTTTCAGTTGTCTACCTACGTGTGCACACAACAACCAGACTAGATGAATTTATTCACAGAACTCTGAACTAACTGCCCAAATAATCAGCAGTGCAAAATAAAGCGCAGGACGTTGCAAGCGCCTGCAGATCATGGTACAAGACAACGTGTTAGCAAACTATGCAATAAAATAGAATCACCCGTATAAAGAGAGGACATAATTCGAACGAAAAGAAAAAATTAGACAGCAAAAAATAGTCGAATTAAGTGCCAATAATGAGCAGAAACTCTGGAGAATCACCGGTGGCTACCGGAAAGAATACTGTAGTGAAAAATACAGTAGGATGTGTGATATGGTAGATGAGCAGAATCACGAAGGTATTGCAAGAAGAGAGAGCATCAAGTCTATTATCGCACATTGCACACCGCTCCCTCGAAGTGAAAGCAGATGTAATGGATATCAGTCTCGCGCGCGCGAAAAATCAATACCCATCCTAATGTACGTGGCCATGGGGTGGCTAAAGTGTTGACGACAGTCTAATATAGTGTCTAGGTATTAGCTCGTAGATGCAAATTGGAGACAGAGTGTGAATGTTGGTAGTTGCGCATGGTAGAATTGGCCAAAGGTGCACCCGGCAGGGCGCAACGAGGCGTCGTAAAGGTTACCTTTTTGGATTACTTTCCCTTCAGCTGACAAAGAGAATGCCGTGAAAGGTTGCTGAGATATGAATAAAACAGTCTGCCCCCAGCTAGGACTCGAACTTGAGGCTCATGCTTCCCTGGCAGGGAACTTTCCATTCGGGGCAGTCGGTTGGTATGCCGAGCAAGGGGAGGAGGCGGTCGTAATTGAATCACTTTTTCTGTTTCATGCAGGTGTAATGCTACCCCCCTTTCGCCAGCCCCCCTAAATCGGCGGCAGCTACCTAGGGAAAAATTCGGGAAGGGAGGAAACTCAGAAGAAGCGTCAGGAAGTCGGGAAGTTTCAAAAAACTTTCAGGTACAAAATGGGATTGGGAAAAGGAGGGGGTCGCGCTACTGGAAGAAGGGGATCGTATGTTGGTAGCTGAATGTAAATATCGAAAGCCCAAAGTTCGGAGTTCGAGTCCATCAAAGCATTTCCCTCAAATTCGCTGAATTGATACCTCTCCTTTGCTTCCGTTTGTCGCGTTGAGTAGACGCGCCAAAAAAGCTAAATCACCACCGTTTGCTGCACTCGGAGTCCAAGGCGATCGCAGTTGGTATACCCTGACGAGAGTTAGAATTTCGGAAGATTTCAGATCATCAGACTCTTCTTACCTCATCCTGGCTGCTTTCGCAGCCTCCTCCTCCTCATGAATCATATCGTTTGAGAGATGATTGATGTCATACGGTGAGAACGTGGACAACCTCGGCTTTTCGAACTTTGGCAGTTTTGCAAGCATATCCTCGAGAGAGGTGTTCGCCTACAATACAGCACATTACTTTCGATAGAGCACAAAGGATGATTTGTTCACATTCCCATTTGATGGCTATTCAGCGAATTCTGGTGCAGTTTGGCTTTAGGAGGAGCGTTAAGCACTTCTGCCTACTGCTTGGCTTATTCCATGTCAACTAAGGCAGTGTTCAGACTTCGCGACGCGAGGCAGCGCCTTCGGTCGCGCGTTCGACGCGATCGATGCGCATGCTTTTAACTGCATCGATCGCGTCGAACGCGCGACCGAAGCGCTGCCGTCGCGAAGTCTGAACGCTGCCTAACACCTTCATCTTGGTGAAACGTGTGAACTCTTGTGAAACTGGATAATGGTGCATGTAAGCCACTTCGAGTACAAGAACTAACGGGTATTCACGAGGTGACCTGTACAGGATTCGCTCAGTACCATTTGGTGCCCCCATGCCAAACTGCGCATGAATTTAAGCTACCGTTACAATTTGGGTTACACTGTGACATTTTATTCAAGATCTTTATGTAGTCCACATCATGTGGTGACCATCCCAATATTAAAAAAAAACGACGGCTTGGTACAGGCTCCACTGGGCTCTACTTAGTGTCCACCCAGCCAAACTGCCCCGAACTTCTGCCGTCTTTCATCTGACTTACTATATCTGCTGTGGTGTAACCCATAACCCACGTGTAACGCGTGATACCACCAAAAGGGTGATGTTGCCTTACGCCGAACTCATCTGTTGACTGCAAACTCCCAGATGGGCGATGAAAATCAGAAAAAGGAGCAGTCTAACAGTGACTTGTCCCTGAAAACGAGAGAGCGCGCGAGGGCTGAAGTGTAGCCAGAGATGCCTTTTCAACCAACTGATTGATCCTGAGCATGCAACAATTGGTGGAAGAGGCTACCCTGGCTGCGCTCCAATCCACGCCCCTACACACACCCTCTTGTTTGCTAGGACCATGTTGGGATGTGTGACAAGGCAATCGTGATATACCGCGCTGGTGGGTATGGCGAGCGACGCCGCGCCTAACAGACGAGTTTTCCTTGTCCTGCCTGGCCCTTCGAACAGGAATGTTGAAAGAATGGGGAATCGATACCGCCATGGAGTCTTGTCCTTCGCTTCAGAACAGGTTTCTGCTAAAACTTAGAAACTGATACATATCTAGAATTTGCCGCGTATAGCTGCACGATACGCCGCGCGCGGCGACGCGACAACTTACGATTGTTTTGTCCATCTCCTTTTACGATTGTAGACGCCATCGATCCCGGCCTCCGGAAACCCGCAAGCAATAAGCTTTTTCGGAGATTTCTCGCATGGTCTGTGGGCTACACCACTCAAAGCTGGAGGAGCCCATAAAAGACGACATAACATCAAAATATCAGAACAGCAATTTACCTCATCAAATTTTTTTTCACTTTTTAAATTTTTCAGGGGCCATACCAGGTCAATAAGTTCACCTTTAAAGCAGAAAATAAGACGCTACTTAGCTCACTGCGGTTGAAAATCAATCCAAGTTTTTTCCGCTGTTCGTCTTGAAGTGTTCAATGAGATCGTTGGAAGCTGCCGTAAATCTGGCACTTCACCGCGGGAGAACGCAGTGATTATCTGAAACATTTCCAAAGTGCTTCAAACGCTCAGTTGCCGAAACCGAGTAATACAGCACAGCTTTCCGAACCTCAGCTGGGATTTTTGCTGCGATTGTACACCAACGGGAAGTATCTTCAACACTGTCGCAGCAAAGCTCTTGGAAACACAAATCGGCGTGAAGTCATGGTGGAGTTCTTCGGTGTCACGTAAGCCAGATGGTGGCGTACTACATGCTCAACGTACACTGGACGTTCCTCCTGGTCACTTTCGTCGTTCTTTTCTTCGGCTGGGAGGGCAGGAAGAGTGTGCACTGTAGTATTTGCCTAAAACAAAAACTCTGTAAATTTGAAGAGCGATGAGTAGCAAGAGAAAGGCGTAACAGGGAAAGGTGCCTTTTCATTTTAACGGACGAAGGATGGTGTCCACGACGAGACTGGACCTGACTACCCCGGCAGAAACAGGGTTTGGCGTAGCGCCAGCCAGATTTCCACCAATCGTGGTCGCGCCCTGTCTCCACCAGCTCCGCGCAATTGGTGCAGAACGGGCTTGCATCGCACCAAACCCACCCTTCATGTAACGCTACAGCGTACGCAGCGAACGAAGGTTGGACGGAGATACACCATGTAAGGACGTTGCCAACCAAGTCTTACCGAGTAGACCAGGCCAACAGAATGGTGCCGCAGCATAACGAAAACGCCAGCCCATTTTACGGTCGCCGATAGCCCTTTCCGGCAAACATAGAATTTGTGTAACAGAGCCGCGTAGCGACCGCACGCGTCACGTTCAGTCTGCCCTATGCAATATTAGTTCAGTAACTAAGGGAGACCGTGACTTCAGCGTGGAGAGCTTCCAGCATTAAAAGTTCTCTAGTCAGTAGTTTTCGATTAAGGAGCTGTAAGAGAGTATAAAGAGGGGCAATATGAAAGCCCCTTATGACTCACAGATCATTCCCTAACCTTTTCTACTGTGATAAATAATAACGGGCATTCGCACGCGACTGCGTGCGGACACAGACTCCTCGCGCTTTCTTATCCGGTGCAGCCTCTTTTCTGTGGCCCATCTTTGAACAGGGGGGGGACCCATGGAGAGGTAGGGCGAATCTGGCGCATCAATAGTCGTCTTGGTTAGTGGGACAGGAAGACCTGGCGTCTTACTTTGAATGTAATATTATGCTTGTCTGATTTTTCCCATCTCACTCATGCTCATGCCAATTCTCTTTTCGGAAAATTGATACGAGAGTTCGAAAGAACTAGTCACATACAGTTAGAGTGCAGTTAGTTGATACGACCACCCTACAATGGCCCCAGAAGCGAAAGCACAAAAGCGGAAACGAGCAAAACATCTAGACGACTAGAGGTGGGCAGTCGAACAATACCTTGATTACTTTCGTTTGTTCCTCGTCCAATCCAGGCAGATTTTCGCCTTGAATCACAGCACGAATCAGATCGTGTGGGAGTTTCTCGAGTGGCGGTAAAAACTAAAAATCAAATGCAAAGTGAAATATTAAAGTTGCTAGTGTAAAGCAAAAGCGTGAGCATTTGATTAGTAAAAGCAAAAACGAATGTGAGTAGAGAACAAATACCCCAGACAATCACCTCACACAGCTTGTATGTGAAAGTGAGTACTGATTACAAGCGTCAAAAATCAATACGCATTATAACATGTGCATAAATGAAAACGCCGGAAAATCCAAAAAACGCTCTACGACTCATAAAATTAAAACGGACAAGTTGAAACAACACTGAACTGAATTAGTACGACATTGTCAACGAGTGCACAGCAAGCTCCTAGATCCGCTGCGCATGATTTTTTATTGGATTTTCTGGAAACTGTTAGGAAATCAAAGCACCGTTCAGAACTCGCGATGACGCGCGTCCGACGTACTACCAATGCGACAGCGCAACAATGCCTAAACGAAAAGGCGCCATAGGCGGGTAATGATCGTCTAGTTGGAGAGCGCTGGTGTAAGTACACCGTTTGAATGCTCGCGTACAGCGGCGTTTTCGACGCGTCCACACGCGTCTACAAGAATTATACAGCGCGTCAAAACGCAAAGTCTTGAACGCCGCCTTCGTTAATACAGAAAGGAAACGCTTAGCCTCCTGACGTTTCAAAATTCAGGAATGTGACCAACAAAAAAAGAAAGAATAAATAAATAGAACAATATCACCTTCGAACCATCCTTTGATAATTGGCCTTTTTGAGCTGCAGCAGCTGCCTCATGCATTTTCAGCATATACTGCTGCACAATACTGTCTAAGGTTTCCTTTGGAATGCCGGGAATCTGACCACCACGAGCCACATGAGCGAACAAGGTTTGGGTCCGCATCTGAATATCTCAATAGGTGAATAAAAATTATCAATAGGTGTGATTAATTTGATAACGTCAACGCGGCAAAGGGAAATTGGACCCGGTAATATCAAGCAACTAATTTGCTGGTGATTAGTAGACAATTCGTGATGACAATTTGCTTTTTCAGCTGAAGAAAACAAAGCCAAGTACCTTGCTGATATCGACATCGCCCAGTCCTGGTACATTGACGATAAAGTTCGGAATCGACTGAATCAGTTGCTCGATGTCACTTGCAACTGGCTGCCCTCCAGTGGCGAAACGTACAGCGAGCCGGTGACACTTCAAAGAAGGAATCTTTGACAAAAAAAAGAAAATCGGCTCGTGGCGAGAGATGACAAGATATGTATCGTATAAATATCGCTGAGGCCGTCAATTTGTTCGCTCTGCCAGCGCAGCAGGGCACCTATCGGAGACTGGCATACTTCGCATAGACGGAATAGCCTGAGAATTTTATTTTAGCGCGGTGAAGCTACCGTATAGGCAAGGTTGAAGGTCGTAGAGCTAAGACACACCTGTGACAGCGTGTTGAGAATTGGTAGACCGGCAGCGGCTGTCTCTAAAGCGCCACCTCCGTTGCCAGAGCCTGCAGGAGCCGATCGCAATCCGGGCAAAAAAGCCGATAAGAATGACCTGTAAATACAGGAATCTCTACAGGTAGCAAACATCACACACCGTAATCGGAACTTCGGACTGAACCGTTGACTTTGATCACTATTGGAATCGCGAGTGTCTTTCATGCATTCTGTCAACTGTTTCATTACTTTCTTTTATCATCAGATCCTTTGAGCTCTGAATGGAATTGGCTTAATTGGGAGCAATATAAACCGGACTACTTTGACGCTTTTCTTTTTCCATACACTTAAGAAGCGGGCGATATGTCAAAGACGCGTGCGGTTGTGACACGGTTGTTGCTGAGAGCGACCGCGCCACAGCCGCACGCGTAGACGACTACAACAAAGGTATATAGCAGAATACAAATACATCTCGCTTTCACGGACTGCACAGCGTACTTTTCGGGACCAGCGCAGGTGATTTCGGGCTGGAACGGCAGGAACGTACGTATCCGATTTGTCACCAAATATCGCACAAACCAATCAAAATCGTCGTCGCATATCAACGGGTTTCCTTTAAAGAACCATCGTAAGAGTAGGCTACCTCACAAAAGAAAGACAGTAAGGTACATGTAAGGCCACGGCCTTTACAATAGCAGATCAGCTTAGGAATCAGCGCATCCAGGAATACTCGGCGTTACGTTAGTTCCAGGTAAGTATTTTATGGCACTCGGGCTTCCTTGGGCATACACCGAAATTTCTTATGCGTTTGTTTGCAATTTCCACGTTTTGAATGTAGCACAAAGGAGCTCCTTCGGCTTACCTTGTATAAGTTCTAACCGTCGTTTATCTCGACCGTGCATTCCGAAAGGAAGGCAGGGTGGCTCGGAGGCGGGCCGTTACTACAAACATATTGTGGCATAACAGACGGCTGGCGAGAGAGCGCCAAGTCACATGGCGCAACTCAGTCCTTTCCCCACAGGGCCTGAATGTCTAGCTGACCCAAACATCGTGGCCCGCTGCCTAAGCAAGAGAATAACGCTCCCGGTGGTCGAAAAGACAGAGACCCCCATCCTAAGTACTCCTCCCCTCTCAGTTCCTAAACAACACTCCTAGATTCGTCGCAAAAAAAGAAATCAAAAGAGCGTGTTCGGGAGCAATAGTTACATATTAAAAATGCGGACATCATAAGGCAAGGGTGGGGTCGGTTACCGCTGCGCTCCTTCATTGGCGTTTATTGACGCGAGGATCGCGTGGGCGATCGCAATGAGGATGGTAAAGGTCTACTCTCCCCATCACGGAGCCAGCAAGTTGACTAGGGGTTCTAACGGAGTGGCTGTAGAGCTACTTCGCTTTTGAATTGCCAAAACTACGCTCAGGTTTTGGGAGGGCAAACCTGGGAACGCCTTGAGAATTCTCGCCTGTGGACTACCGCCGCGCAATCACAAAGGGCTCTCTTAAGGCCCTTTTGAATCATCCTCTTGGCACTATTGACGAAGCATCCCAACAGTCTTTTAAATTGGCGACGCTTGGGGCGTGTGCAAGTGGCGGGGCGAGTACTTTCCAGCCATCGTGGCTGGCCACTTACCACAATTGTTGCTCAAGAGGATGGCTGAGCCAGGAACCCAGACGGAACAGGCGATACTTGCAAGTTCAATGGAACAGAAGCGACATTTTTCCTCATTGTGGTAGCCTATAGAGATTCACCCAAACCAATCATGAAAGGTTAACCGTACCATCTAGAAGAAGGTTAAGCAATTTTTGTGTCGAATGTGCCTTCTTCAAAACCAGTCAGCTGATTATTCGATAAATCCAACCAAAACAACTTCGTCTGATGTGAAAATGTCCTCTGAAAGTGCAATAATGTCAACACCTTATCATTATCAGATCCAATAGGGTGGGAAAATACCTTGGCGATTTTGGTCAAGCTATTATGAGCTAAATCCAGAGTCGTCATGAATCGCAGCGAAGCGAAAGTGTTCTCATCCACTGACGTCAAAGAGTTATTGCGCAGATTCAGTTGTTGCAGATTTCGCATCCCGTCTAGCATTCCTCTCTCTGAAGCAAAGCAAAAACTGCTGAAGGTCGTAAATAAATAAATAAACGCAGTGTAACACTCGCCCAATATACCAGTACGATCGCCCGGCTAACGCCGAGCTCTCCTCCTTCTTGGAAGCCCGGCTTCGCCGGGCTCATGCAACTGCTTTAGAGTCGTGACTAATCGCTGTCTTCTAATCAAATGAATGTAGAAACGCGCCATATGATCGCAGGGCACTTTCATAATGAAAAGTTCAAAATCTGGTTCATGGATAATCCGATTACTCTCCTCCATCTCATGACAGCCATGGATGCTTCGGTCTCCGCAGTCGCTGCGTGCTCCTGTTCAGGCGAGCGTCGGTCGCGCCAATATGGTACCCCTTCACCCCACCTATGCCCAAACTGTCAGCTATTCCCCGCTCAGCCACCCTACAGGTCACGCTCAGCTGCTACCGAATGCAATGGTTCTGAGTGCACTAAATGGTTGTGTTATGTTGTGGAGGGTGTTATGACTATCAAAACGCTACCACAATTTGATAATGCAACATTAATCGGTTCAGTTCCGATTGCGGTCGATTTTTCTTCCCATCTTGTCGCAACCGTAGACGCCTTACCGCTGCAGGCGCTATGTGTCCTATTCGCAAATCGCCTAGTTCTCATGCTGCCCCCCACACGTCTAGCTGCCCACTGACCCTATTTTTGGGCCCATCCGCACGTGGATGCAGCCGCCACGTGAGCAGCTGGTGCAACATAGGGACACTACGCCGCCACTGTTCTTACCACCGCCTTGCTCGTGCTCACGTCCAGCTCCCAAGCGAGCAGCTCCTGCAATAGCAAGACTCTATCGCAGTGGTTGGCTTAGATAGGGGAGCTATTCACAATCCAAACAGCTTCCTAGTTCGTTGCTGTAACATTTAGCTTGCAGTTTTGCTAGGGGTTCTTTCCTTCTGTCTTGCCGCCTGCTCCTATCCAAGCGTACGCTACGCATCCCCTTACTGTACCCAGTTTGCCCGATTCAATCCATATGCCTCCCCCTGCATGGGCTCAGATCCGACTGAGTACGCGCAAGGAAGTGAGGATGGGAGAAGGGGTCACTCGATACTAACTCCCACCTTCCTCACCTCACCCCATCCGTATACTCGCCATTTACCCCGCCCCCCCACCCCAACCCCCCCACCTTGCCCCTTGCACGCGCTTACGTCCAACTGCCACGCGAGCAACCCGTGCAATGGCTCGGAGTGTAGTGGTTTTCTTATATAGTGGAGAGTGTTATCACAACCAAAACAACTTCTTAGTTCGTTACGGTAACATAGATTGGCTTACAGTTTTGTTAGCGGTTGTTTCCTCATCA
>MU946253.1:25294-42899 GCA_036418165.1 Cooperia oncophora
TCTGGGATTTGCTTCAGCTCACATACTGACTAGGGGCAAGGTACAGCATCGTGTACGAAATGGTTAAATGTGTCAGTACGATCCCTCCGAATTCCCTTCTCTGCTACGACTCCCTCCCCTTTCCATCCTCCGACTATTTTCCTAGCTTCTTCCGAATTTCTACCATTTTTTTGCAAATTTCTTGAAAACAATTTTACTCAAAAACGGGGCAGGGCACACAGGGAGGCGAAGCCTTCACAAATGGGATACCAGAATTAGGCCGAATAGACCCCTCCTCAACGAACAAGTACGACCCGCATGGGATTCTCCCGCGCTGTTCCCTGCTAGGGGGACCTAATGATGTTCAAGTAATGTTTTTGTGCCTACATCTATCTTGAAAAAAAAATTATCTCAGGGGGAACTTAGGCCTGGGTAGTAGTTGATCCAGGACCGCGAGGACGATTGTAAGCCTGACTTGTTTGCGCCTTTGCATGCTATTAGATGGAACATCTGTTGACTTTTGGGAGGGACCACTCCAGCAGAACAATGCCTTGTCATTTCTGCTCGCCTGCATGCTCTCATCGAGGCAGCTTAACATGTTTTAACATGACCTAGTCATGGTTAGACATGTCACTCTCTCAGGACAGTACCCCTTCACCTAGAATTCACCCCAACGGTAAGACGTGCCCTGCGGTTGAGCCTCGCTAAAATTGGACCCCTTCCGAGGCACATACACCCATTCATTCAGAACGGGCGAACGTTCCCACGGAACTACCGTCTCCACATGCCAACGGTTCCACCGTATGAGCGCAGTATTCCACTGCCGCAGCGGAATTAGCCAGTCGCAAAATTGAAAACGTAAAGTCTACTCACGGCTGACTAACACTCCGAGGTGACAGAACACTGATTCGCCCTGAAGGTGAGACTGCCACTCACTCAAAAGGGCCAGTCTTACTAAACATGGCGTTCCACCAACCGCCATACCCACCGAAATATAGGGAAATTCCTAAGAAAAATATCCCCAAAAACCTTGTGGATACTTACCCCGAACATAGGCGCTGAACCGTCCAGAGTTCCCGTCAAAACTGCAAGGACCAACATTTGGGAAAAATCGTGCAAGCGCTTAATAACAGATGCGCCTCTATGAAAAGTTTTGCAGTGGTATCCCCGAACACCTGACGTTTGTTTATAAGTGCTCTAGTAAATAAACAAACAAAGTGACGAGCCGTAGTAACTGGATATCTGATAGTGAAGAGGAGAACATTGCAGTGGGGAGGGCGAGCTTCTGGTCAAAACAGAATGGACGTTAAGTCCAGTCGTTGGACGGATCGGAGAACGTGTGCAAACGGGTGGGGCGCAAAAACTCGTGGCACATCGCCCAGATAAGGGAGCTTCTCATAAAAGCTGCGTTGCACGCAACCAGTCAACACTTAAGTAAGTCCACTCTTCATGTCAGATCGTGATCAATCAGAGAAAGGGGGTGGGGGGGTGTCGGTACTTCTTTCGAGAGAAATGTTTTGAGTGTTGACGCTCCTCGTTTTTCCTGGCTCGAGGCATTCTCTGCAGAGATAACTTGTGAAGATGGTAAGTGGGATGAAGAATAGCGGGGAGGGTCATTTTGCGAGAAATTCCCCTCCCCCAACGCAGGACGTGCCCTCACGGGCGTATTCATATATCACGTTGAACCATGTTATAACGTATCCAAGCAACCTACACCGGTTATTACCCCACGGTTTAATGCTCAAATTACCCTGAAAATCGGGCAGCATGCTCAAAAATGCTTGCCTCTTCGTCGCTCTGAAACGTCGCCCTTAGGTAGGACTCTTGGCATGGTCTAAGCGACTTTACGTCTATTCTACTGCCCTCTTGACGAGCAACAACAGTATTAATCATGCGTAAGGAAGTGGGCACGTGTTTGTGTAACTGTAATGGTGAAGGGCTGAAGCATATGGTTAAATCTCTCGCAGCGATGACGCAACGACGGGCGCCTACAGCAGTCGTGCACTGCCATTAAAATAAGAATTGATGGCAGGTCTCTCTTCGCTACCTTTCCGCCCCTCCTAACAGCATGAATGAATTGTCGCGTAGACATGAAGTTCGAGCTTGCTTGAAAGCGGCTCTCCAGAGGCACATGATGCCGTGCGACACAAGTTATACACTTATAAATAAATCCCAGTGGCGGCGAAGGAATTAGAGGTGAAGGTACATCCATAGCAGTGGAGCATCTATCAGATCGTGACTGGAACGACATGCGTGCGGTGCTACTGGCTTGTCAATGTATTAGCGGAGTCTGCATACCCAGTGTAGCTGGGCGCGACGGAGTACTCCTCGCACTTCCCTTATAACCCGATCTCGGTCCGTATTGGTGTTTCTCGTTACAAAATTGTAAGCCCCAGCCCACCACCACTATATATAACAGCTGAAACGCGGAACGGATTCAACTTTATCACAACTGAATTCCAAAACCGTGAAGTAACGCACGATCACAGGTGAAACCCGTATGAAACTCTTTTCAAATCAAAATTTGAATAAAAGCGACTCGTTTTTTTTTTTTTTTGGTTTTTGTTTTTGTTTTTTGGTTCTAGATTCTAGCATCTTTTCTGGATGGAACAGCTAAAAGGGCTGGCCATTAAAAAAAAAAAACATATGAAGCTCTCTGGCAGCACACTTCATAGGGCAACTAGCTACATCCACTCGTGGTCATATTTAAAATGATAGCCACATACGATCGATATTTAAAGAGATAATCCAGCTATATCGGTTTGAGAGAGGGTCAGGCATACACTTGGGCAGTTCTTCGTGCTGGTCCTACCTTAAAGAACAAAAGAGATGGAGCAGCAAGCAAGCAGGCATAGGAGGGCCTATCCTGCCCACCGGCAGGTCGACTTGTGCTTTCGCGGTCGAAATAGCAGCCGCAAATTCAGGTGTTATACTGTGACAGAGAAGTCATGTGTAATGGAAGACAATCCATGTCTTCGATCCTGATCCCACGTGTTTACTCCTGCCTCTTCCTCGCGTCGACACGGCGCCGATTCAAAAGGTGTGAATCATTCTGGTCAGGCGAAGATGACTAGCAGGGTCGAAAAGTCAAGCCTCTTTCATCTTTCTGGCTCAAAGACAGTATCCGCGCTCGAGAGGCCTTCAAAATGACTTCGCGCCTTCTGGAACCCTCTGCGCCTTGATGAAGATGATCCCGCTTTTATCCATCAATGGCGCGCGATGAGGAAGTTATCGCAATTTCGACAAGGTGCTAGGACTCACGAGACGGTAGGTGGACGAGGCGTCTGGTCCCGAACTGCATCCGTCCTTTAAAGCCCGCGCGTCCCTTTAAGCCCGCGGTCCCACTGGCATTTTGCCAAAGATATGGCTATAGACTAGCTAAATGGGGAAGGTCTTACTTCGGTCAGGCTTGTAAACATGTGTGAAAGTGCGGAACCATTAGAGTTTTTTTTTGCTTATGGAATGTAGTGCTTGCTTTTCCAATGGTAGGGAGATTTGTTGTCAAGTGGGGTTTGTTGTCATTTTCTTTCTTTTTCTTTTTTTTTCTTGTCAATTTCTCAAGAAAACTCCAGCAACCTTCCCAATTTTCTCTGTAAGCAACTCTAATCATCCCATCGTTGGAAATTGCAGTACGTTGCGAAGCGGCGCTGTAGCGCTACGCTGTAGCGCGACGCTGTAGCGCTACAAGTATGAACGCTGCCTTACGTTCGAAAGTATCCTATTTCGAAAGTTGGGACGCAATTGCGGCTGCCGCTCGATCTGGCAGCCATTACGCCCGGCACACATCGCGTCCAGCCGCCCATGCTGAGTAGGTTTTGGCTTGAAGGTTGTTGCGAAGATTTTTCTGCTTCTTTTTTACTGAGAAGCTAACTATGAAATACTGGTGCATGACAGAGTACAATTGCCCGCAATACTTGATCGCGATAATTGTCTTTAACCAAAGCTGCAGCTCCATTTCGCTGCTGGCCATTTATGAAACTACATTTAGAATAAGCATATGGCTTCTGCTCATGCCCTATTACACGCCAAGCCGGACCACTATGATATTGATTCTGTCACAAACAAGCAGACTACCACCTATGGTCTGATTAAACGTCCATTTATACAACTATAATCAGCTCTTCATACAATTCTGACCAGAAGTTTGATTCGATTTACGATTCCACACATTTCACTGAAGGCAAATTTTTGCAGCTGACTCAGGAAACGTCCTGGCGCTGGGGAAGTTCTTAATACAATCTCTCATCAGT
Source organism: Cooperia oncophora (assembly GCA_036418165.1). NCBI lineage: Eukaryota > Metazoa > Nematoda > Chromadorea > Rhabditida > Trichostrongylidae > Cooperia > Cooperia oncophora. Next base: position 29,524 of record MU946253.1, read on the forward strand.
TTTACGCCACTGTGCGACCAGTCCGTTCCACAACGACCGATTCATTACTGGGCTGCCCCAAAAGTTCTTTCACTAGAAAAGTGCCCATGTAGTGCGAGTGAAACGGGGAAAATTGACAATCAGAAAAAAAATTCCTCAAGCCAAATACGCCTCCCCCTTGCAAGGAGTCTCAACTCTGAGCTCTATTCGCGAAATTACGTTCACATCAATATTCCATAGACAAAAGACTAGCTTGCTGCCAAGCTCAAGACGACGTCGAAGTATCTTCAATGAGGCTGTACATCTTTCCCCGCTCGATTTCGAGGATCCCATCGAAAGAAGAGGACTACTGTCGAGAAATTCAAAGTACGCTTTGATCCAACACGGGAGTACCAGCTCCCGAATATTTTCCAGGGTATAACGCTAGAGTCTGCGCTGAAGGCATTACGGGTATTGATGATCTACGATAGATTCATTTCTCAGAGCAATCAGGAGGTAGGAAACGAAGATATAGTTAACTCGGCACTGACAAAACAGTCTCAACGCCATGTAGTCCGACATTATACTACTCAGAGATATATCAGCTGCGGATGACTCAAGGCGTGCCGCGAATGGGTTTCCCACAGCGCCAAACTCGTTATCCGCTATTGAGACAAGCAAGCGGAACAAAGGGGTATGTTACAAGAGAAACGCGATTCAGCGCGTTGTGGGCGTCGCGTGCGGCATCGCGCTTGCTAATGACGATGGCTCCAGGTAAAGGAGGGCGATAACAAGCAATTCAGAACCTAAAATAGCCATGAATGTCTAAGATGACGGGGTCTACATGAATCACGGTGTTCTCAGTAGTAAACAAGTATAAGAAATTGCCACCATCGCGCGCGCGCGGAACGGCACCACGATTTTCTTGCCGCGTATCCCAGCGCACAAGATGCTCGTATAGTTACCCGTTCAACACTGGTAGATTGAACGGGTCTAAACAACACTATCCCATCAAGCGCAAACTCAGACTTAGAGGGGTACTCTACCTCTTGGGTGTACACGAATGAGTGTGCATCATGATGGGACAGCCAGGTTTTATTCTCCGATAAGACTGTTTGCGGTAACGCTAAAACCCGAGGGATTGATTAGCGCACTCGTATGTGCCTTGCTAAACACAATTTTTCAGCTTGAGACGTGTCTATAAGTAGACTTCCAGAACTAAGCTGCTCCCTCCGTATGAGTGATTTTGAGCCTGGTGCTAAAATCAATCCACAGTCTGATAAAAATAATTGGCGGACCCTTCCACAACGAATCGACGTACATCATAACGGCTTTCACAATGTCCACAACGAATCGACGACATAACGGGCTTTCACAATGTACACATCATGCGCGAGCACGCAGCAAACCTTTTTCTCACCAACGTTCACGCTTTCATCACGTTCAAGGATTCCTGCGCCTTGCAAACCGCATGTGGACGTTCTCACAGCCCACGCCTATTGCACCCACCATTTCACATGAACGATTACTTCCCACCGGTGATTACTTTTGAATGGTTTCCTAGTAGAACCCGAAACTCGATTAATTAATCTAATATTAATAGATTTTAGTGACACCCCTAATTTTTGAAAGGAACGATACCGGGAATCTAATTCCACGCACTTTTGTCCCCTAATTAGTCATTCATGTTTCCTTTTCGACTTTCGCCCACCCATAACGGGCAACCGGACTCATGCATAGGTTATTGTATAAAAAAACCAGTGAGATTGACTTCCTCGTCCAGGCGCGCCAACTGCGCATCCTTGCTAAGCGAATACTTGAAACCGAAAACATTATGGCCATAAATCAATAGGAGCCTGCAGCGGAGGAAAAACAACAGCGTCATAACAACAAGTCAAAAAGAGGTCGACAGGAGTTGAGAGCCTCTATAAAGCCCCACGCATCGTCGCATCGCTCTAAGATCTTCGCTTACAGGAGTTTTCTGAAGCACTTCTGCTATTGCTACCTTGTTTACCCCCCCCCCAACAGCGTTTTGACCTTGCCTCACATGAACGTACCGTTTGCCTCGATATCGCCTCCATCAGACAGGGGATATTAGCGACGAATAAGGAATTTTGTTCCCCAATACGACCCCTCCCCGACAGAATATTCACCGGAAAGGCAGGTAGACACGCCCGATTCAGAGCACCTCCTGGCGTTCTGAGAACTAAGACTCTGAGAACTTCACTAAATACGACACCCTCCCCCTCCTCTTTCAAAACCGACCCGCCATATTTCCAGGCTTTCCCAGGGGGGCAGGGGTATACAATACACATGAAACAGGGAAAATCACGCACAACAACCGGGGTAAATCTTTTTCCCCAACGCAGCAAATTTCTTTCACACGCGCATACGACCCCTCTCTCGCCCAACTAGTGTGACCTCCCCCTATGTGTTTCACACAACGATGCTGTGCCCTGGTCGGAGCAAATCCCTAGCGACCACACCCTTATAGTTGCTTCTTACTGACGCCTGAACTTTCCCCACATGCCTCACTAGGGGGGAAAAAGTGAAAATCCTGGAACAGATAGCGCACCTTGGAAAGACAAGGCGTATTAAATGGAATTACTCATGCTAACACCGATCATCGACTGACGCCTACTTCGCGTGATTTTCATGTGTGACCGAGTTCTTCGCTATGCTTCCTGGTTTGACAGACGCTCGCGTAAGGCAGTACCCAATGTGGCTTACAGTCAGCGCTGGTGTAGACAGGTATACGGTTCTGCACGTTATCCCTGTTACAGATAGATGTGTAGACAGGTATACGGCTCTGCACGTCATCCCTGTTACAGATAGATGACACGTCTGTAACGTGTTATGTGACGTGTTACTGACGTCATATAGTGCGTTAGTGACATGTCTTGAGACGTCATTAACAAGGATACAGTGCAAATTCCCTTGTCATTACTGCTATGTGACACGCTCGACACGCATCATAACTCTTAATGAGCAATGTACCTAAGCATTACCTACTTTTACCCTAGAGGCAGTTGGCACGATAATTTGTTACTGCTAACAGGGCGCTAAATAATGGGGGAAATGGCGAAAAAACGGAGTGAAGTGAAGCGGTCAAAAGCGGTCAAAGAAAAGCCTTCGTTATTAATGGCTCAAAAAGCAACTTCGGACGAGTTGGCTGCATGTGTGTACCCATTTATCCATGCAGCACCGCAGCCGCTTCATATCAATCCCTTCGCTTCATATTTTACTTTGCAAAAAAAACGAGCATCAGGTACGGTCGTCCATTTGTGGGCGGGCGGGCGCGGTGGGCGTCCGGGTCGGTATGTTGCAGCTTGATAGGGCCTTATAAGGGTACCTCCTTGGAAAAGACGCTACGCAGCGCCTGCTCAGGGACGCGTGATCCCGTCTAGCAAGCGTATTAATTCTACTCGTCTTAGAGATTTTCGTGCCAACAGCCTTTAACGAGCAATATACCTAAGCAATACTTCTTACCTAGAGCTCTTCTTTACTCGCATTTGAAGACTGAGAGGTTTTCAGGATTTTAGCGTGATGGTCAACTCCCATTGTCAGAAACCATTCCACATAAAATCCTATGTATAATTACAGAGAGGCATAGATACGTAGCAGACGGGGGGGGGAGATTCTGCAATTTTTCTATTTCCATCGACGTTTCGAGCCAGCTAGAGAGCTATTTCATGAGCTTGCAAGAATTGACAGGCTCCCATGGCGGCTCAACGAGCTTGCTCCAGCTACACAAGTTCACAGGTTCCACCAGAGTGAGACTTGTGAACCGAAACTAGTGAAGCAGCAAACGTGCAAATCCCCCCCCCACTCCGTCGCCGAACTGCGCCAAGATTATCAAAATTCCAGGATAATCCAGCTTATGAAGGTCATGACACCGCACGGGTGTCACGCAATCACTGGAAGAACAATATGGAGTGTCTTCGCGAGTACTACACGCCTCACGAAAACTACAAAATACAATAATTTGATATCTGTCCATCCCTCCAGTGTACGGTATCTCAAGGCAATCGGATTCGCGAAGACACATTTAGCTTGCGTTACTGATCAATGGCTATGTATGTCATCGGCAATCGTAGCACGCAGAAAAACGCCCGCTTTGCAAGTGCCCAGTCAAAATCGAATGGGGAGGAAAGCTAGACGCCATTGATTGTAACCCTGCACGAGATGATTTTCCAGCGACACGGCTTGTTAAGCTCAAAAAAAGACCCTGCATATACCGCAGAACTGCGAAAGGCCACACTGCCTATCATGTTTCTATGTTTTCTTCAACTTCCTACTACTTGCTTCCAGTTTTTCGAAAAGGTACTAGTTCTAATTTTCCCCCCCCCCCCAAACAACTGGAGTCTCGCCCACATAACCCACAGCCAGGGCACCTCGTCGTAGTGCAAACACGACGGAGAAGGGATATTCGGGGCACGTCCTGCCGTTGGGAAAAATGGACAGTGCGGTATACGATGCATGAGAAAAAATGGAAAACTTCTCTCACTCAGGCAATCACGACCCCCTTCGTAACCAAATATGGCTTCCTCGCTGGGTATCCCTAAAAAATGACGGGCTGTGGTAGTACTGTGCCTCTATAACTTTTTTTGATTGTTGAGTTCCCTCGCTTCAAGCGCACTACAAATCCTCTCTTTGAAATCAGTCGGCACGATTGCTGGGGGCGGACGGTTATCGCCAACGTCATTGGTGGAAGGTGTGACCGAACCCCTTCTCGCAACCCTTCCACCAGGCACGCTGGCAACAACCGCCAACCCGACAGCAAAGCTTCGAAAGAAAAAAACGGGAAAGTTGGTAAGAGGACAGCTAGCTCGTGAAATAGTCATATCGAAAGAGAAAACCTGAAGTTTGTAATGAAATGCCTATGTCTGCAACGCTATGATGTGCCCTAATATTTCAGATTGGTGCTCTCAGATGCCCACGAGAAGAACGGAAGCAGTAAAAGGATGAAAAATTTGCATGAGAAAGCGCTGCATACTGTCGAATGCCACCTGATTCTCATAGTTTATTACGCCATAACAACTGAATTAACTATGTATTGTCAGTCACATATATAAAAATCTGAAATTTGCGCGAACACGCGACAGGTGCCCAAATACTTGATCCCATTGGACTATTCGTTCGGTCAATCATACGAATACCATAATACCCTTTGACACAAGCGCTATTACGCCAAACAGCCGTCATGTTGAATAAACATCAGCTTGCAATGAAAACCTATCACGATACCGTGCAAACCCCTTTTTATCAAAATTGGCCCTTCAAACAACCCTTTTAAAAAAGAAAAAAATGTAAAGCAAACTCAAACTCAAATAATCCACTAAGAATAAAGGCACCACTCAACCATTATTAAACCAAAACTTGAACTTATTTCGTTGGAACTTTGCTTTTGAGGGTCACTCGGTGCCCCGATCACAGATATGACACCCGTTCTTGGAGCTGGCCCCAATTGGCGCCATTATGGCTCAGCCACTTTTTTTACAAAAATCGATGTAAACTTACATACAGGGGGTATTTGATGTCCTGATTACGACATTCATTCTCAGGCGCCACTTGATGCCTGAATGGTGCCAGCGCCAACTTTGCACCACCACCTTTTTCAAGAGAATTCAAATAAACTTGCGTACTGGGGTAGATAATGCCACGAATATCACACCCGCTTTAGACGCTGGTGCCAACTTGAAGCTACCACCTTTTCGCGGAAATTCAGATAAGTTAGCATACGTTAGGGTTTTTTGGCGTTAACCACGAATATGACGCTCACTTTCAACACCAGCGCTAACATAGGGCAATCTGGTCGTCTGCGCACTGCTAAGTAAGGCTGAACTCAGGAAGGGATCACTCCGGGCTAGACCTGATGCTTATCAGAGCGCTAAAGCGTTGGCACAGAAAAATGAATGTCATGTTCACGACTGACCCTGATTAACCTAATGTGCAAAACAACGACGAGTTCAGTGGGGAAAGTCACACACCGATTCGGCGTCGGCGACATTCTGGCGCCAACTAACGTTGGTGAGAAAAACAGATGATATATTCATAATCGAGATGGCAAATCATCTAAGATGTAAATTTATACCATTTTCAGAGAAGAAGGTGAAAGTTATAAATTGGGGCTGGCACCATTCTTGCCTCTGAAATGGCGCCAACGCCAAAATGAGTATTATATCAGATGAATGCCAAATAACATCAACACACAAGCTTATATCCATTTTCGTAGGAAGGTTGATAGCGTCAAAGCGCCAATGCATTGGTGCCAAATGGCTCCCGCGCCAAAACCGTATATCTGTAAGCAGGACACAAAATAGCCCTAGTGTGTAATTCTATATCGCCCGTTCGAAAGTGGTGGCACCAAACGGCTCCAGTGCCAAAAGCGGAGCGGATATCACAGTCGTGAATAGGGCACTGAATAATCCTCATAGCGGTGCCAATGTAGTCCGGAGACGGGGAATGGGGACCATTACCTAGTGTAGACCATTACCTAGTGTCTCCATATCCCTTCCTTAAATCAAGGCTTAGGCTTCGTGAAGACTATATCTTTCTGCGAGGCTACCGCTTGGCACTTTCAAGTCGTCTGCCCCTTTGCCTAAGCCTTTTTGAGAAAGGGGTGCAGAGGCGTGGCGAAGTGGTCTCCCCATTCCTTGGCGTCCCTATAGCAAAAGTTTCAGGAAGAAAAATTAGGTCTTGGGGTAGTTATCGTTGAATGGTGCCAAAATAACAATTAACGTTGAATTTACCTTTCGGAACACTTCTAACCGTACCGCTTCCTCTAAACGACACGGTCGTAACCATTGGAAAATATCCTTAATCTCTTCGTGTAACCTGAAAAAAAATTAGTTTTTTCAGCGAAGAAACCCTCAATCCTTCAATTCTCAATAAAAACACATTTTACTTCCGCTATTTGAAATAAGCTCTCATTAAGCGCCTTGATGATCCCGAGTTCTTCCAGTGAACAAACTTGTTAAACGTACACTTCTCCACATAAAACAATCGTCTTTTCGAGAAAATCCGAGAAAAGATCTACTCAGCGGCATCTTATAAATGGGGAGAGATAACGATTGATGATTGACGTAATGATAGTCGGAAAGATTTCTCTCGGCTCTCCTCTTTACCCACACTATTTCTAGCGCTGTCCATAGCACGGACGTCCGCCAATCGATCGCTATTGCCAGCATAGTAAACAACATAACTTCCTGGTGCTACCTGATCTACCTGATATTCGTAGGAAATGTTGTCTGGGGATATTTGGACTAGGCTAGCATTGAAGTCACATTTAACCCAGAAATAATGGGCGTCGTCGCGGTCTCGGTCACAAAGGAATCTCATGACGATAGCGCTCTCAATCATTTATTAACGCCACCGAATCGACGAGAAACTTCACACCAATAAACGATGATAAAAGACCGCAATTAGCCAAGTTGCCTACGCGGACCGATCAGGCTAAACGAATCCGCCAAAAAGATTAGGACTGAAGAATCTTGAGATAACATTAAAACCAGGGCATAAAGTATGTTGGGGATCCCCAGCAAGGGGGTTGTAATTTGCATTGACAAGGTTTTGGGCTATTGATTTGTTCTTGTTTTTCTTTAGCTTTTTTTTCTCACACGTACTACCCCCTAGCATATTTTCAGGGAAAAAGTGTAGAATTCGGGGAAAAGCTCAGAAATTCTTAGTAAGATATGAAAATTCAAGACGGCAGATAGAATATGGGGTGACGGAAGGGATCGTACCAGGAGAGGAAATCTCTGGGGGGGGGGGGTGGGGGTGGTCGTATTTGCCCAATTTTTTCCCCAAACGGCGAGACGTGCCCCAATTGAAAGAACAACTTCGTGAAAACAGAAAATAAATATGGTTTGGCGCTCTGGGTAATGCCGATGGGCACTTTGGTGCAAATGGAGGAGCTCGTAAGCTGGGGAATATAAGCAGGGTGAGGGTCGTATTTGATCGCTAGCGGGAGACAGGGAGGGAGGGTGTAATTGCCATTAGGAAAAATGTTTCAGCTGCCCACTTTTCTCGGTTTTTCCTGTTTCGAGCACCCTATATATCCTCTATAACCCCCTCCCTGTTTGACGGCGGTTTTTGGGAAAGAGTTTCGGGTTTTCTGGAGAATTTTGGCGAGGTTAGGAGGTTCAGGAACATGAAAGGTAGGGTGGGGAAGGGGAGTCGTAACAGAGGAGTGAATTCGGGGAGGAGCTCTTGTTCCGCAAAAGTTTACCCCAACGAAAGGGCGTGCTCACTCAAAGTACTGGAACTGGAAACCACTTCCAGGGAGGGAAGGTCGTAGTCGTAAGGAATTTACCCATTTGCTGACTTTTCTCGTTTCACGAGCGTTTGTATCCCTTCTAGTTGTCTGTGCGGCTAAACTGTTATTTCTAACGGTTGTTAGTTATTCGGGCATGGTCTGCACCCCACTCCCCTCCCCTCCAGCTCCCCCCCCCCCGCTAGCTCACAGCAGAACTCCGGGAGCTAGCTACAGCATCGTGATGTGTGAACCCAGCTTCCGAATGGCTGTGTCAGTACTAACCCTCTCCAGTATTTCTTTCGCTTCCCTATCCTACTTACCATCTTCCTACTTTTTTCCAATTTCTCCTAATTCCCCAGTTTTTTCGGAGGAATTCTCCAGTTTTCCCCTAGAAAACTGCCTTTGACCGGCGGCTGTCTCAGGTCGTCTACGCTCTCTAGACATGAGCCTCCACTAGGGGAGGGAATGGACGCCAGGGCACGTGCTGCTGTTGGAGAGAAACTTTGCAGAAAACAACCCCTTCAAAATTTCCTTCCCCTTCTCTATCCCCCCTCCCATCTTACGGAATTCTTCCAACTCCCTGCCACCGCTCCATTCCGTTTTTTTTTTCAACTCTCCGCTTTTTTATACAGAAGACTGCTTCAAGCGAAGGCGAACGAAGGAAGGAGGCGGGGAGAGCAGGGTAACACTTGAAACAGGAACCACCAAAAAATAACAAGCGAAAATTTTTTCTCAGATGCCAATTCGACCCCCTACCTGCAAACAACCAAAGGACCAAATGCGGCCCCCTGAGGATCCCCAATGCATCGTTTCCCCCTCCCCGCTCCTCCCCCGATGAACTTAGAAACCAGTGAGGGAAGAAGCAACACATTCGCTTTCAAAGGAAATGAAAGACTAAATTACAAGGAAACAGTGGAAGGAAGCAACGTCTGAAGTTCAAACTAGTGAGCCCATCGGAACATGGAACGATTCCTGAACCTGAGAGAAAACGATTCCCGAAAAAAGTCGCATATTTTCAAAAAAGAGTGATAACGAGCGCCAACTGTCAGAGACCACAGATAAGCCTTACGTGGTTTACGTGGTCAACACAGAACGGCAATCGTTATGTAACTCAGCGCCAAAAACCAAATTAAAGCGCCGTTTTTTCGCTATTACGGGCTAAATTCTCGTTCAAAATCTGAGCAAACATTGTTCAGCGGACGGTCGTCGTCGTCGCGGTGTTGCAAGCGTGCCAGCACCTCGTCGACGGCGCGAGGAACGAGAAAAAACCGGAAATACCACGAGCTCTTTACCCCACATCGGCTTCCTTTCACTCGTATTCACCACATTTACTCCTTTACTTCACCAATACTCACCCCTCTATAGAGAGACTATAGCGTTTCGTTGACCATGGAGCGACGATTTCATCATAACCAAAAAGACGGCCAGATTTTTCCATATACCAGCATTCGTCTCGTGACGTTGACGGGGACGCTTCGGGTGAAGACGTGATCACGGACGCCACGAGGCCGCCGGCTGGTTCTGGGACCATCTTCATAGAAAACCACGCCTAGAAATCGCTCATCGGGTCTCACGCTCATCAACAGCTCGCACATAAATCTTTAAGAACACACGCGAAAAATCTCGGGGTCTTACGACGAAATCAAATCGAAGAGACCCGAAGATTCTCGGCCACGAAAAACTGCTACGCAATGGAGATACCAATCTAAAGTCTACACACGAACAGACACAGACTACGGTCGCGATCGAAACAATAGCAATAAAACCACTAAATTTGAGCGCATGACAGCTAAGGAGAGATGGAGGGGGCATCTGAAGGACTTCTGCAAAACTGGGCTTGTTGCGATGGAGATACGTTACAGGACTTCTGTCAACCAGACGTTCTCTTGCTGCGAGAGTCCGGAGGTATTTTCTCTTCGTATTTTTTGACTGAGAGAGGAAAATATGGTAGAGGGGAGAGTGAAGAAAGGAAGGAAAAAAGGGAGGACAAAAAAAGAAGGGAGGAAAGAGGCTCCGCGGTTGACAGATATCCCTAGACGAAAGGAGACAAGTTTTTTTTGAGGGTCAGTGACAGTGATCCGATTTCACCTTGCAATAAGGAGTCTTGCAGGGCGTTATTTTTCATTTTGCACGAGCAGTCCTTCAAATGCTCCCCCTTCACCGAATTTCTCGAATTTGATTGAATAATGTGGTTACATTTGTGAAAATCATCTTAAATTAATAACAAGAAGCAATACTCAAAAACACGAATGAGACACAACAGTATTATGATCCGTAAATGCGGAAAATAGCTTCATTTTTAGGGGTAGCCGTTGAAAATGGGATGCGAGCTAATTTCTCAATCCATAACCATTGACGGAAAAAAATAAACGCTCTATCAATACGCGAACAAGCAGCACACACCCGAAAAGAGCCCTTGAATAATCAATAATATCAGTAAAAATGAAAGCGGCCCCCATTGTGCAATAATCGGAATTTGCACGAGAAAACGACATATAACGCAAATGGTTTACTTTGTATGTCATGAAATGATGATGTAAATGTACATTGATGTCGATGTCATCAAAATTGGTCTCAACTAGAAAATCTGTAGCGGTACAGTAGCCACAGGTTTCGCACTATGGTCTTATCAATCGATAGATTAATATGGTTTCCATGGGAGATGAGGCATAGAAAGAAATGGAGTTAAAAAATATGGGGTTGACATCAGGATTCACTAAGTCGAAGGAAAAAATTGATTAATTGGCACGAAAACACGTTATTGATCAGCGGAACTCCGGAAATCGGCTAACTTTGGCCGGAAGCTGAGGCTTTGAGCACCGCTGTCTGGCAATAAGAACAGCACCACGCATTGCAAGTTGTAATAAACGGAATACTAGCCCAACATCCGAGCGCGAGGAGGTCTTCCATGCCAGCGACGATGTTTTCTGCGGCTTCAGAATACATCAGCCTGACGACAAGATTCAAACGATTAGCTAAAGAATTCGGTCGGCTATTTCTAACCAGTCGAATAGAGGGGCGACTTCGAAACGGTGTGCAGTGGCGGCGACGACGGGTGGCGCCGTCCAGCCCGCTGCGGGAGTGTCAGCGAGGCGAGAGAGCGCGGAGACGCAGACAGCAGCCCACCCAGTGTGCTCAACGACACGCCACCAGACGCTAAACCGCAAGCGCCTCTACCTATGTCGATCGATCGCCTGCGCAGAGTGATTGCCGTGGGCCAGCTATCCTGTTAGCAACCAGTGGACTACTTGAAAGCATCTCTTGACTTGAGCAAACATCTGAAGATCCAGAAAAACGACTTCAAACTCTTTTTGTGGTAAATCGGACTTCTAACGAACGAGACGACAAGGAACGATTCGAAAACTGAGAGATTGGTTTCGTCTTGAAGATTTCGCAAGTCATTCTTCAGGATTAAATTACCTCTAGTTCTTCAATGATATGATCGGCTTTAAAAACGAACTAATAAGCCAATATGTGTGTTGTACCTGGGAGTTTAGTTTCCCGACATCGTTGTTAAGCTTCCTTCACCATATTAAACGTCTCAAGACTTATTTCACTACCTGTGGAGATGAGTGTTTGTTTGGTATGATGAAGTCCATTTTCAAAAGCGTTTGCTTTTACCTTTTACACATCCTTTTATTAAGCTTAGGTCTGACTACAAAGTTATTCGACATATTTATTTAGCCAACGAAACTGTTCAGCAGAAATCTTGATGGCCTTCGTGTCTGGTTTTTGTAGCATTTTTCATGTGAACATGTGGATCAATGCACCATATCCGCAGGTTTGGTTTTTTAGCTGCCACTGTCATTTTTAGATTGAAGACAGTCCCGCGCTCAAGAAATTCATGGGCGTCTTTCCTTGTACAAGAGGTCTGGCCCTCAGTCTTTTCGGCTATTTCACTTTCGCAGTTCACAGGTGTGCCCCTTATAAGTGGCAGTTCTGACGCCTCCCTAATTGTCCTGCCCACCAAAACTCAGATGATATTTTCTGTCACGAGTTCATTTTCCACACCGCGGTTTTCGTTCTCTTTCACCCCCCCCCCTCCCCTGAGATGGCAGTAGCAGTAGATGACGCGAAGAAACGACCAGTGGGCAGGGTACAGCATCGTGATGTGTGAAATGGTGGTTTGGTACGACCCCTCCGCCACATGAGGGTCTCGGTACGACCCCGCCCTCCACAACACCTACCTACCGATTTCCCAACACCTACCTACCGATTTCCCTCATTTTCCAGTTTTTCATCCAGAAAATTTCCGTCGAGCGGGTGGGGAAGGAAGAGGGAGGGGGTGGCGGAGGGGATGTATGGTCCACATGAAGCAGGAAAAATCACGCGAAAGGTCAACAACCGTGAAAAATCATTTCCCAACACGGTTAATTTCTCTCAAAGCAGCATACAACCTCTCTCCCCTCTCCCAACGACCAAATACGACCCCACCCCCAGCGGAAAGGTGCGACCCCTTGTATGTTTCACATAACGATGCTGTACCCTGTCAGTGGGCCAGAGGCGGCAGGATGTCGTTTTGCCGGCGTAGAACGAGCTGGTACGGAGAACTCGTACAGTGAGCCGAGCAGGAGTTTCTTAGGGTGTTTTCCATGATTTTTTTTTCTGCTTTTATTCTTCCCTGGGGAGACATTTACATACTACAGGTTTGTAACTGAACGCCACTATCCATTAAATAGAATGGCGCGGTGTCTTTAAGAAATCACAAGCAAGAGAGTGGCTGAAGATATGGAACTGTGCGATGAATTCCAATATGAGTCTGTATTCATTACTTTTTTGTGCAGAAAGTGGTTGTTACGCTTTTTTTCCTCCTTTTCGCGGGTTTTCAGAGAAGTACGTGGAAGTCACTACATAAAATCTTCTTTTCGCAGTTTACCCTCTCGTTACATTTCGTTCATGAAGAGAGGTGCTCCACCGTTGCAGTAATTCTGAACCCTTTTTGGGCGCTATTTCAATATGGGAGGTGTGTTAATGCATTAGTTCGTCAGACTGTGATCCGAATATTGCTGCGAGATGTTACGTACATCGTTGCCCTACATTTTTGATTCTTTTTTCCATATTGAATGGCGAGTAGAGCTGGAAGGTGCGAAGAGACTGCTGCGAAACAGGGGATGGGGACTTCCGCTTAGTTCGAGGGGATTCCTTGTCACCTGTTTTGTTT
>MU946256.1:0-18521 GCA_036418165.1 Cooperia oncophora
CAGAGAAGGGGAAGGTCTTTGAACTTGATGAGGCGAGGGGTCATTTTCAGAAAGGTTGGCGTTGATTTGAAGCTATCACAAGAATGCTGAATATGGGCAAAAGTTTGACCACAGGCGGGACCCGAACCCGCACCTCACGGTTTCCGGGCGAGTGCGCTATCGTATGCGTTAATTTGAGGGGCAGAAGTTTTCAGAAGATTAGGGGTTCTCACAATATCTGGTGTTGAACCCACCTCTCCCCCTTGTTGCTCTCTTTCACTCAGGGCTCATCATCTATCCTCTGTACAAACAGGGCACGTTGCAGTTGGCGACTCCCAGGGGCTCGCATTTGATGGCTGTAGGAAGGGAGGGTAGGGGTCGTGTTTGCCCTTAAGAAGAATGTTGTCGATTGTTGACTTTTCTCGGTCTTTCTTGTTTCATGTGCGCTATACAGCTTCCTCACCCGCTCGACGGCTACTTTTTTGGGAGAAAGGAATTTATGGGAAATAATCCCAGGAAAGTGCTGGGGAGTTAGGGAAAATTGAGGAAGATTTACGTAAGATGGGAATAAGGAGGGGGGGGGTCGTACCGGAGGGGGAGTCAGTTCAGCTGGGGGTCGTAACTTGCAAAAATTTCCCCAACGGCAGGACCTGCCATGTGTGTAAAACGCAACGAAATGTTTGTCGTGTTTGGCCGCCAGGAAGAGAGGTCCGCACTTTTTCATGAGAAAATTTTTTCTAATGAACAGAACAGTTTCTGATGATTGTTTTTCCCGTTTCAGGCGCGGTTTATACACTCGAAATCCCTGAGATGTGGTAGGTGTGGCCGCGTACTTCAACTGACCGTGGCGGTGGCTGCGCTTCTGATGAGATATTTCCATTTTGACACTACTGTGGTCGTGTCTCTGTCTAACAGAGAACAAGGCAACAGTTGTCTCGAACTGAAATACCCAACGGGTAACCAATTCTGTGCCATGTTCAAATGCCACGCCTACTCCGTCTCAGGGATGAGGAGTGTCTCATAGTATTAGGTTGTCCGGAAAGTTCTCAGCGTTTTGTGTTACTATTTTTTGTACATTCATTGCTGATTAAAAACTCATTCTCCCTTGCGTCTCAGTAGTACATCCTGAAGAGAATTCTTTGCGCTATCTGATGGTATAATTGCCGTTTCAATTGCTTGACAATTGCTTGATAAACCCCCCTTCATTCATAAGATTTTTAAGGCATGTCGGAAGAGCAACTTCGAACGATATTTTCTCAAACTACAAATTGTTCAATCACAGTCGACACAGCTCGAAAATAGCCCGTGTGGGCCCAATAGTGTTATGAGAAAGCACGTGCGACAATGTTCGAACAAATTTCGATTCTGTGAAATTTCACCCTTAAGATCTGATACCTCGTACGGTTGACCCAAAGAAATACTGACGAAGATCTGAAGATTTGTGGCGGGGTACCGCTCTATTGGCCCACACAGTTCGAGAGAGTGCAGAAAGAATCTGTAAGCGCTGCTAGATCACACGTTGCAGATGGTCTGAATAAGCATTGGAGGTGAAACAAACTCAACAGTGGTCCCCACAAATTTGAGTTGACTGGCATAAATTTGGCACATCTCGAGGTTTCACGTTTCATGCTTTTGCGCACGAATCGACCCGCTTTGACGCATGCACCTTGTGAGAAAAGGACTTCATGTATGAAGAGAACGTTCGGACAGTGTTAGATTTCGACGAACCACCCGGAGTGTCTTTCGTGCCAATCCCACGAAAAAGATTGTGGTCAACAGTGTGTGTCATCGCTGGTGTTAGTCCACCTATAGGTTGATTTCGTCACTCGACACCAACATAAAATAACAAATGTCAGCAGAGTCCTAATCTGTGGAAAAAAATCGAGAATTTACCGGTAGTATAAAGCGGAAAGATTCTGCAAGCTGTCAGTGCCGAGACGCGACATGTGTGAACATAAAGGTCACTTTTGCATGGCAACGCTCCCCCCACACGTTTCCGTACAATCACTAATAGAACGAATTCGCAGTCATAAGTCTCTCACCGCATACTGCGACAGATCCTTTTCACCACCGGAGCTATCAACGTTTCTGAAACATTCCAACCTTTCCTTTCTGAGAAGAGGTGACTTCATCAATTGAATGACCACGTTCCTACAAAGACAGAGCAGAGAGCCTTCGTGATTTCGGTTTCGGATCATCCCAACTTTCTTTCTTTTGAGTGAGGATTTGTCTGACTGCTGTCACAGTGTGCGATAGTGTTGTTATTCGGAACAGTTCTGCTCTATTCGATTTAATCCGATTAGTATTAAAAACTTTGAAGTGACCATCTCAAAAGCCGAGAACTTTCCGGACAACCTAAATAGTTACAGTTACCGGAGCAAAAAATATAAATATCGTTTAGTTAGCAGTTAGCCGAGGAGAAAAGAAATAACTGATCGGTGGTGGCTTTTTGGGAAAAAGTTGGTGAGAGGGAGATTTGCTGAGAAAAAGGTGGGGTGGGGGTCGTACCGTGAGGCGGAATTAGGGGAACCTGATTAGTCAAAACTTTACGCAACGCGTGTGCCCTGCTCCCACTGCTCCCCTACCGCTTGGGTCAGCGGATTCTTTAAGAGCCGAAGGTGTAAGATTAGGGCTAGGTGAACGGGCTCAGAGGGTATTCCATGGAATGATGGAGGGAGGGGATTGGTTTGGTTCTGAAAGAACTTCTCGTCACTATTCTTCAGTGAGTTAAGTACTGCTAAAAGCTCACCGTAGAGGAAGATGGTGGAGGGACATTGCTGCTCTTTGTTTGTTCTGCTTCTTCTTTGTCGTCTTCTGCTTGTGCAGTTGATTCTCTACCGGAAACGTAGGCTGTAGGTCGTCGCACAGGCATCTTTCGCTTTTGAATACGGCTCGAAATGCCATGATTCGATGACGTCTGTGGCTGAAAAAGTGAACTCAATTGACTCATTTCAAAAGAACTTGCCTGTTTTGGCTGTTCAACTTCAACATGGAATTACATCCCCAAGGCTTGTTGGGGGTCCTTAAAGTTAATTACAAAAGAGAATTATCAGGGTTCCAGTAATTCAATCAAATTACTGAATACTTCATGTAGGTTGCTCTTGGAGGTGAAAAACGGATGCGTGGCGGAACGTCAGCGCGACGGCTGCCTTCGGGTATGTGTGACGCTACGTCCCGTTGACCTGATGTAGCGTAAGAAAAAAATTTTCCACGCCTTTGCTTCGGCCCTCCTTTCACAGCCTATTTTCCCCTCTCACCACCTTTTTTTTCAGAATTCCGCCGTCGCTGATGAGGCGAGCAAGACCTAAAACTATCCTTCCTCCCTAGTGACCTGACGCGATACCTCCCCACCCTTTGGGATTAAGGTACGACGTGCCCTGATCGTTGTATCGCTTGTGGGCGCAGCTCATCTAAATGGTATTTTACCCAAGAATTCAAACAGTTGATATCACCGCAATCAGTCCGGTCGCAAACAGCGGTTCCCATCTGCGGCCTTTCCACCACTGGTTGTTTTCTTCCTGAATCGATCACTACCCGATCGCCATTGGTAGAGCAAGGCAGCGGAGGCGTGCTCATCCCGCCTTTCTCACGCCGTCCCTGACTGACTGGATGTTACAAACTATAGGTTGGAAGGAAAGTCTTGTCACTGTTGAGACTTTTTTCTTTTTTATTTTCTAACTCAACATACAGTGGGAATTATACTCGTCATAGTTAGCCACTACAGTGCTCTACCTAATGGACAGGTGAGCCTTTCCCTCCTCCCAGAACTAAGGAGGCTGCGAGTAGAGTAAGTCGGCGGCCTTTCGACTGATGTCATCAAAGTTGCTGAAAGTTTTCTTAGCTAAGAAAGCCCTAAGGAGGCGGAGCAGGTAGCAGTCGTAGGGGACTACGTCAGGAGAATATGATGAGCGGGGACTGGTCTCCCAGCCTTGCTCCTCAATTATTTGGTAGGTCTCCATAGCAGGTATGGGGTCTCGCGTACTACGAAAGAGGTGCCCCGAAGCTAGTCTCGGTCACTTTTCTCCGACAATTTCCACCGGTTTCAGGAGCTGAGCGATACAGATGGTAGCGATGACCGTGTGTTCTCATATGGGCAGCTTGTTGTGCAGCATTCCCTTCGCGTCCCAGAAGCAGTAAAGAAGAACCTTCTCGGAACCATGCCCGGTTTGGACTGCTAGGATGGGTCTTCTCCTTGAGAGAGACATTACGGTACTGTGGTGTAGATGAACCTCACAGATGGTACCCCCATCTCTTCCATGTCTACTAAGGCAGTCTCCTTTGAAACTCCTCCTATGACCAAGGGCGGAGAAGGGGAAACTCACCAAGCGACGGCACCCAGCGTGGCACAGGCCTGCCATCGGTCAAGGATTATGGGGTGATCCATCCGAGCCCAAGCTACTCTTCTTGATAGTCAAGGGCTTAACAGGCAGCTGGCGACGGACTGTCAGTTACGGTTACATCGACAGGTTCTTTGCCTGCAAGACTGTGGGTGGTAACCACCGGATCTTCCTTGACAGCTTCGTGAACGGTGGAGCTTTTCACTTCGCTTAGGCGTCCCGACCGAGGTTTTTCTTTGAGGATCGTATCTTCCTTATCGCGAATTAGGTGCGAACCAAAAGTGAGGGCGTCCTAGTCGAATAGTGATTCCACCCTCAATGCCTCAAGTTGATATTACGCGACAGGCTGACGTCAGTTGCCGTTGCGGCGCCACCGATAGAGATATCACTCAAAGATGCTCCTGTGAAACTAAAATCGTAATTAGACCCAGGAAAGAGCAGGCGCCCTCTCACACCTCTTGCACGAAAGCTCTCAGAATGTTCTACAAGCATGGCATATTACCTCATGTCAAGCATCGAGAGAAGTTCGAAGAAATCATGTAAGGCTTTAGAAAGGAAACTGACAGGAGCTTTCCTGCGCTTAGACAGAAGATAAGACTATGTTACGATGCAATTTTCGGCAGATGGTTGGATCGAACCCCGCTTACCGGACATCGTCTGTGTTTCTAGCTCGCTCTCAAACCTTTCTGGGGAACGGAGCACTTATTTAAAGGCACAGTTCGCGACCGCAAATTGCGGGAAACGGAACTCAAATAGGCACAAAAAAGTGCTAAGTATCTTATTAGCGGAGAAAAGCAGTAGAAAAAGCAGTCCGAAATGTTATAGAGAAAGATAACATAGTGGCTACTAGCTAGTAGCTAGCAGCCGGTGAGGGTCGGCATGGGCCTAAGGGGTGTCCATGGGCCTAATTAGTCAGCTTCTAGCGGAGTTCTTGCCGTTTTTCACATTTTGAAAGTAGCGCAGCCTCAAAAATCGCCTTCCGGATCGTCCGACACATTTGAGAGGTCATAGCCTTATTTTATCGCGGAATGTGCCTTTAAAAATTTCAAGGCTGTCGGCTCACTGAACGCCTAATCGTTATTGGATCAATATTTGGCCTTGAAGCCTGCTTCTGGTGCATTGGGAGCCGCTTCTTGGTTGCTAGGCGTTGTTCGGCTTGGGTAAACCATTTACCACTTTTTGTAGTCACCTTTTGCAGTTTTTGTTAATGGTTAGATGTAAATTGTTAATTCCTGTGAAGTTGCAATATCTTCAGGTAAGGCTACTTCGGTCACAGGAATTTACATTTCTGGACCGTACAGGCTTAGCTGATTGTGAGTACAATTCGGTGGCCCCAACAGCTGTGCCTCGTTCCTGTTTATGAGGCGCAGTTTGCCGACGGGGGCATTTTGCACTTTCGTTGCTTCACTAGTTCTGGTTTACAAGTCTCACTCTGGTGAAACCTGTGAACTCTTGTGAAGCTGGAGCAAGCTCGTCAAGCCATCATGGTAAAACCTGTCAACTCGAGAAGAGGCTGTCTAGATGGGTCGACACGTCGATGGGAAGTCGTTAAAGTGCAAGTGCCCCCCCCCCGTCGCCAAACAGCACCTATGAACTATGAAAGAGCATTACCCAACAACTACTGCTGGTGAAATCTCATGAACAATCCAATCTCATGAACGATATCTTAGGGTTCCAAACCTTAGTTGAGCTCTTAGGCTCCTCCTCTTCGGCTGATGGAGCACTGTCGCCATCGCTGGAGTCAGTCGAATCATCATCAGGTATCCCGGCTGCGAAGTGGACATGCACATTCCGCGTCTGCTTCGTCATTCCTTGAGGAACATGAGCTTTTCCTGAAAAGGAGTCGAGGGAATAAACCAATGAATGTGTCATAGTCATTGTGTTGCTTATGACTCAAACTGCTGATTCGCAGCGGAAGCTTATAGATCGAATTTGCCTGTACCAAATGAAAACATGCCACTTTAGTGGGCACTAAAAATGAAAATAGCAATGTTTTCCATACATTTGGCGAGATTAATTAGTTACATTTCACACCTAGTCTTCCTAGAGTGTGACGGACTTGCCATGATTGTCGCAATCTGTCGGGAGGCGTGTAATGAGCCGGCTGCGTTTTCTGTCACTGGTGATTAGCTGGTGATCAGTTAGGAAAAAACCAACGGTGAAAGCATCGCGACTGGGCCAATTCCCTGCATTCCTGTGGACACAAATGTCATGGAGTACCCGGAATAGTGTCTAGGCTAAGAACTCTGAGCACCTCCTTATGAAGGGCTCAGAGTTCTTCCTATAAACTAAAGCTCACAGGGGGAATTCATTCATCAGGAGAACTGGAGAGTGTGGAAAAGAACCGTTTTGAGGCTATGAACAATCACCTTTTGTTATATGTGTATAGTTTCTTACTTATAGGAGGGAACTACGAAAATGACAAGGACGCTCTCGAGCGATGTATCATGGCGAAGATCTTCCTGGTCGGCGGAAATCACCAACATAAGCTAAAAGGGAAGTTCCGGAGAGTGTGGAAAAGAACCGTTTTGAGGCCATGAACAATCACCTTTTTTATATGGTGTATGGTTTCTTATAGAGGAACTACGAAATGAAAGTGAGTGAAAGATTCACTTCTTTGTGAGAAGGTGTTCCACTAAAGGTCGAAGGCATAGCAGATCGTTAAAATTGACGAAACAGTGGTTTGAGTGCCTTTGTTAGTATGTCACCTCCATAGCGAGTTCCATGCTGCACAAGTCTCGATTTAGCCGGGACGACTTTCTGACGCGCACTCGTCGGAGGCGCGGCCGGTGTCTGACCGTAATTTGGACAGCAACGACCTTCGCAATACAAGAAGGCAAGTAAGTTGAGAAGTTCGAGTAGTAGTTGAGCTCGTTACAGAATTTCCGACAGGAAGTGACAAATCCAAACTTAAGTACGACTTTCATATTGAAAAAATTTTTGCATTACTGCATTTTTTGCAATTTTTATTTTCTTCTGTTCATATTATAAGTTGGAACCTTTGTCTGAACGGAAACTTGTTCGAAAACACCCCGAACCATTTCAAAAACAAAAACAAAACCTTTGTTGGCGGGCCGAAGCCCCGTAGTGAAAATGAACACTTTATCGTCGGTTTCACATTCCTCTAGAAAATGCGATGAAGCCGTATCGAAAAATCTGCACGCATAACCTTGGAGACTTCCTAATGCAGTAGACAAAAGCGTTTCATTGATACTCAGAGATGAACCGGGCTTCTTTTCCACTTATTAGCGTAAAGAGATAAAGTCTTCCGCCTGTTGACACAATCCCTCTTTGAGCGCGGCACGCAATTACTTCCACTCGAATCGCGGTGCTCTGAGTGCGCTATGCGGCCTATAAAGTCACACCGCCGGGGGCCAGTCTCCATGTACAAATTGTGTTTCTTTATCCTCCTATGACAAGCCTTTACATCCCGGTGATAGAAGGATTGTCTGCGGTCTGCGGGAAGGCGATCGGGGATTGATCGCTGACAGCCGCATTGGGTAAGCGTTGCTCTACAGGGTCCTTGTTAAATCTACGGGTCTTCTCAAGTACAAACCGAGGCTCGGTGCATAACTATGCGAGAATCGCAGCTTTCCCATTCTGAAGGCATTGCATTGATCTATCAGGAAATTGGTACTCAATCGAACTGCGTTTCAGAAAAGTTCTAGATATATTTTTATGATTTGAGCTCGGTGAGTTGTATGACAAGTCTGAAATAAATAGAGGGCAAATAGAAAACAGAAATGTAAGTGGAAGTATTTTCGAAAGAAAATAGTAAACACTAAACGAATTGCCAGAAATAAATCCGGAAGTAATGTTCAGAAACAGATCTCTTGAAGGCGTAAGGCACGATTAATTTGGTATTCGGTCTAAAATGGTAGCAGGGGTGCTATATAGTGGAAAATGGCGAAAAAGCGAAGTGAAACGGTCAAAAACCTGCAAAAAAGCCTTTGTTCTACACGACTCAGAAAGCAATTTCGGACGAGTTTCCCGTTGGCATCGTGCCAATAACCGCTACGGTAGATACGGCTGCATGTATGTACTCACATATCCATGCAGCACCGTGGCCGCTTCATATCAATCCCTTCGCTTCATATTTACTTCGCAAATGAAGCGATACGAGCATCAGGTACAGTCGTCCATCTT
Organism: Cooperia oncophora; assembly: GCA_036418165.1. Lineage (NCBI taxonomy): Eukaryota > Metazoa > Nematoda > Chromadorea > Rhabditida > Trichostrongylidae > Cooperia > Cooperia oncophora. The sequence continues at coordinate 8,463 of MU946256.1, forward strand.
GTGGGCGGGCGGGAGCGGTGTGCGTCGGGGTCGCCATGTTGCAGTTTGATAAAGCGCTATACGGGCATCTTCCTTGGAGAAGGCGCCACGGAGCTCCTGCTCAGGGCGCCGTATTCTGCTAAGCGTATTAGCCCACACGTCTTGGGGATTTATCGTGCCCCTTGCCTTTACTGTTCACATGTCAATAGAAGATCTAAGCTAAATCAACAATATTTGATTGTACGGAATTACGTGACTACGTGCTGCGCTTATCCTCAACTGCACTTACATTGAGTACCGACACAGTTTTATTTGCTGCGGATGAAGAGCATGTCACGCGGTATGGGTTTAGCGAGGCGCCAAGCCCGTTCCCCAGTACTGGAGGGGGTAAAGAGGACCACAAGATGGAAAATGACTGAGACGAACAATTTGATAGGGTCTTGTCGCTTGTTCGCTTCAGCGACGCTGGAAAGTGGATTGGGCGCCGCGCCAAACCTGACACACCCCTTTCAGCCGCAGCGAAAATCGTACGTTTTCTTTGGAGTTATACTCAGCCTTCACGTTTTCACTTCAAAAGGAGCAGCTACATGCAGAGTGCGGAATGCGCAGAAAGTGTGTTACATGAATGCATCATTATGTTAGCACTGGACTGAGAGAACTTCACAAAGTCAGCATTATTTCACTGGAAATGGAGAGAATGCTGACAATGCAGCCAAGGTGCCGGGGCGCTTCGTGATGAAGAGGGAACTATTCAGTACGACCTTTCCTCACTACCAGCTTGTACCTCCACACTTGATATTACATGAGTTTTGCTGCTAAAATCGACAAAATGGTGTGTATGCCGTGCACCGCCGAACGATGCGCCGCGCGTGACGACGCGGCAAATTACAGTTTTGTGTGCTTTTCCCCTCCCTCAACCTAACCCCCCAGGGCGATTTTCCCGCTAGTCTGCATGGTTATGAGACAGTTACGTAGGCGTGTCCTCTACAAAGTATCGTAAAAAATTTAAACCTTTAGCCTGCCGTGTTCATGAGCTATTGTACGTAATTTGTACACATTTTACGAGTGGGGTTATGGGCAGCAGGGTTGACAACAAGGAGTTTGTGTGCTTGTTGACTTACTCGGGAGGAAAACGTCTCAATTAGGACCTTCATTGTTCAAACTAAAAGGCAAAAGTCTGATCGGATTCCAGGCGAGAGAACAGAGAGGAGAAGCGAGAGAGGATACAAGAAAGAGCAGGAGCGGACTCAGTCGCGTTGAGGAGGAGCCATTGAGCAATGTTGCGGTTTATGCCTCTACTTTACAAAATTCTGACGCAAAAATAGTGCGGGCTTACCCACTGCTGCGAAAACTACCTTCTCCCTCTCGAAGCTCTAAAATCTTACTTTACTACGAGTTATAGCAAAATGTGCCTTCACATCTCTAGCAAGCAACATGGAAGCGATTTTAAAATCCATAGCTAACCTGATCAGGGCACATCATTGGTTGGGGATTTTAGTCGAGTCTGTACGACCTCTCCCCTTTTTTAGGGGTTGGTACGACCCCTAAAAAAAACGGGGACGGGGGTATGTAGTACGCCTGAAACAGGAAAATCACCAAAAGTCAACCACCGCTCCTACAACGCTAAAACGTAAATACGACCCCCCCCTCCCAACAATGACCAAGTACGACCCCGCCGCTTACCAAAGCCAAGAAACTCAGCTGTCGAAATAAATTTTTCCCGGACCAAATACGACCCCCCCCGTGTTGGGGATTCCCCAGCAAGATGTGCCCTGATCCTGATCCACGGAGCGCGCAGATCTGTAAGTCTTGAGGTCATACACAGGTGACGGTGTTTATTGGATATTGTGGCATGAACCCTTTCAATATTTGAGATTCCATGCCAGCTGTGTTCTATGCTCTCGACGTTTATAATCCAGCAGCATGTGCACAGCTCCCACTAATTAAGTTCTGAGTTATGACGCTGCAGCGAAAAGCCTCTTTTGCAAATCACGCGGTTAATAAATCACGCCGCGTTCAAATAAGGAACCCTGTTTTTACCCGGTTAGCATTTGGGCTTCCCTGCCTACGTTCGGCTTTGGAACTTTCTGAGGAACTCTGGAAACAACTGGTATCAGTACACTCACTCGCCCAAAAAGTCTAAAGGCAGTTCCCTTTCCATAAGATTAGCAAACCACAGTTTCGCTTGGAACGTGCTGTGCTCGCACGTGAAAGTCGTTCTGGGAAGGCTCATATCTTCACTCTGGGAAGGCCCACATCTTCACTCCAAATCGCGAAGATGAAGAGAACTGTGAACTGCTGTATTTGGTTGCAATGTGGTAAAGAACGAGTTTTTTGTGAGTATTTCCGTTTAAAGGCAGTTGACGTAAACCTCATGTACACTTTGAAAAAGGGCAAAGGTGCCCAGTGATGCAAAAACAGTGAAAAAACGGGGCGAAGTGGTGGGGAAGCCACGAAATGAGGGCTTTATTTCTTCGTTGCTGTATGGCAGTGGAGCGAACAGCTGGTACGGGAGCTGCTTTGGACGAGTTTACCGATTGGACTCTTTACTTGCTGGCAAAAAGCCAGCAGTACGTTCTACGTCGCTCCACGTTGTACTACATTATACGTAGGCACGAGCGGTTCTGCACGTAGGCACGAGCGGTCCACAACGGCACGTCCCCCTGCTGTGATGCTATACGTCCAGTGGTAGGGGGCGGCGATATGGGCATCCGGGTCGGTAAGTTGCTGCTCAATGGGGTGCTATAAGGGTATCCTTTTGGAAAAGCGCAACGCAGCAGCCTGCTTCATATGTCACGGAATTCTGCAATGCCTCTCATATTAATCCTGCCTTAGGAATTTATCGTGCAACTGCCCCTAAGAAAAACAACATTCCTGTACATTGAGTACCGTGTGCAGAAAAGGCAACATCCCACTGAGTGCGTACGCGGGCTCAAATGAAGTACGTAGCCACGCCCACTCTATTTCCGGGAAATGGAGTGTTGTGTGCTATTCGCCACATATACACTCCCTTTCCGATATCTGCCTGCGCTTTAGGTGCTGTCGCCAAACCTTATAAACTCTGAACGCTTAATAGAAAACTACTGCTAAAAAATTTTGACAACCAATTCTCTGGCTTTCACATTGTTATGCAATACAGTCATCATTGTACTATTCAAACTAATGACTGGGATGGGTACATTTCCGGTGAAGAGTATAAGTTCGTCGCTTGTAGGGCGGATTCGCTCTGTTTTAGCATACACTCCTTATCCCTGAGCCAGAGTAGGCGTGGCATTTGAACATGGCACGGAATTGGTTACTCGTGGAATATTCCAGTCTGGGACAACTGTCATCTTGTTCTGTGTTGGACAGAGACACGACAACAGTTGTGTCAAGATGGAAATATTCCACCAGAAGCATAGACACCTTCAGGTTAAGTTGAAGAATGCAGCCACGCCTACCCGATCTCAGGGATTTCGAGTATATACTAATATTGCCCAACCTATCACTAGAAACTGCTTTCAAGCCAGGGTGAAGTTGGCGTAGTAGTAAGCAGCGAGGGGGTGGGGGGATGGGTTTCGCGCAGCACCAGCTCCTTTCCTTTTTTCTTCGGCAGGCGACAAGATTCTAGCATATCGTCATTACCGTCAATCGTTGTTATTGCTCACCCGCTTTAACTAAGGGGAGAACGAGCTGGCGGCGCCTTCAACCCTACCTTACTGACACGCCCCACGATCCGTTACGAACAAGGCTGTATCTCGTGCGCGCGCAGTCAAATATCAGATCGGCTTCCATACTGGCCAGTCGAGCTTTTTATACAACATATGGACGGCTGTCTTGATGAGTATTGGCCTTGATGTGAACACTGGAGCGCTCATTGCTTGGCCCATGCAGGGCTTTCTATAACCAAACCGCGTTGAAATGTCTGAATAAAAGTAGAATGCGCGCCACATCCCGAAAATTGATTGAACTACGGTGAAAAGTTTATCCTTTTACCTAACGCCTGACGATGGTACTATGCAACAGAGGGATGCGTCGGATTCATAACCAAAATCTGTCATCGCTGAGAGACATATTACACAATAAATTTAGCAAATATTTTATTTATGTTCTGGAATTTTTTGAGTTCTTGGGAGTGAAATCTTGACGCTCTACTTTGACTTGGAATCAGGATCGACCCACGAGGGCTTCAGAAAAGCGATAACAAAATACTCCGAACTTTTAAAAATGAGTTTTTAAAGACTGTTCACTTTGGACATCCATACCCAAACTAAGAAAAACAAAATCGATCCTTGGCCAAATAGGATTTATCTTTCGATGGTGCTAACGGTACCACACAGTTGCACGAGACAGTAATCGAACTAGAAACGGGCTGCGAACCTCGAATGCAAGGAGAGATTGGTTTTCTGCGCGCGATGGAATATCTATCTCAACAGGATTGGGAAGTGCGGCACAAATGCACATGGTGCACCTCAGGCGGGTATGCTAAACTTGCATGACCTCCTACAAAACGTTCCGAAGCTCTTAGTGGCATATAGGTAGAACTTGTACTTCAGACTAACTACACATGTTCTCAGTTAACGCTTGCATAAGAGCATACAAAATTCAGCACGTCACCGGCTAATAGGGTGTGATCAATTTTTTGCGACATGCATGCATGCTTCAGGCCGCTGTCGCCTTAGCGCCCGCTTATTGTTCGATGATGATAAATAAATTCGATTTGCAAAAGCCTATGGAATAGTAAAGTCAACGAAATAATAAAGAGAAGGAAATGAAGTAATTGAAGTGTGTCGGGAAATGCAACGTACCGATAGTTTTTCTTGCGGGAGCTGTCGCCATGCCTGCGAGTCAAAACAAAAATGTATAGCGTTATAGACGGCGAGACGACGTGCTGAGAAGTGTGGAGTGAATCAGACGTCAAAGAACAATGGAAAGATCATCTGAAAGATGACGGCGCATCCGGGTCATACAGGACTACACAGACTTCAATGAGTTCTTTTCATGATGCTTATGCTCACGTTTGGGGGGGGGGAAGAATGCCACAAAGCAATTTTGGCGAACTTGCCTAGAAGTGGCAGGTCTCGTGACAAAAATACCAAGGGGTGGACCATTCTAGAGGTGAGAAATGAGTTCTAGGTCAATTAGAGATGATGAGTGAAAAAACGTCGAGAAGCTTTTGGGAGCAAATCATGTGAATGTTGAACTTGGCCTCAAATTAGGTCCGTGCCAAATCTAATTTTAGTAAGCAGCGTGCGAAGACCATGCTAAGGTCTTAAGTGGCCCGACGCCTCCATAATGAAGGGAAGACTTCAGGGGTTCAAAGAACGAGTATCCAAAAAGCAAATAATCATCCAAAAAGACATTCGGTAAAAAAGGAATAATTAGCTGTAAATTAATTAGGAGGCGTCGTGACAGGCTTACTTTGAACGCGCACCGCCCCGGAGTCAAGTTCGAGCAGCTCGCTCAGACAGCAAGACAAGCAGTCTAGCCTCCGGGGGCGGTGAGTTGTACTAGATCCATAAGAAGATGTCTTGTGCATACATGCTGCCATCCCGACAAACGCCCTAAAAGGTGTCATCAGCATCCAGGAAAAAACCATGTACGATCCTGAACGGAAGTAGAATTGCAACGAGTCGCCGTGAATGGAGATCATCAACGGCGAACTCCATCCTTAGAATTAATCGGGCGCGGATGTGACAAGCTGCAAATGGAGGTTGCTGCCAACTAAGAGCGTGCAGGTACGGGTCTATATGGACAACAACATGATGCGATTAGCTCTCATGTCTTCGCAATAGATCTGGTGACAATGAAGCCTAATCCTACATTTGGTCATTAATTTGGGAATGGAAGTGGGATGCTGGCAATGCCGGAAGGAACAGCGACTTATTTCCTTGGTTTATAATCTTGACTTTTCGACGGCAGACTGAAGACATGAAAAACAAAGAGGAAAGGGGGAATACTTTCGGATGCTGAATCCATGTCTACAAATCATAGTGGCATACTGAAATCGGTGCGGCTCATTCACTGTGGGAGATGAGAATGTTAGTGTATTTTGCTAAAAAAAGAATCAGAAGTCGATTTATCCACACCGGAATGAGGGGGACAGCTTGAATATGGAATTTGGCCTGCGACAAGCCTTGTAAGCGGCTTCACGTGTCACTATACTGGCGAGAGATAAGTCAGCTGTCCGAAGATGGTAAATTCAGTGTGAAAGTTTGAAGATGAGTACTTTGACACCTACAAAGTGGTCCTTTTGCCAGCTGGTCCTATTTTCACAGTTTCAGATGGAAGTTTTTTGAAACCAATGAATCAAAATTGCATCAGATAGGGTGAAACGTTCTCTCAAGTTCACAAAATACAAAAACCCTCATTCTGTATATGGACGTAACTCTGCTTTTTAATATCGCGGGTCTCATGTGACTTCACAAACGAGTGATGAAGGATAAACGACAAGGCTTTCTGCATCAATCAATCCTTCTTGAAATGCGCCACACATTCTACTTCCGGCCGTTTCTTTGTATAGCGGCCAGCGGATGAACAACCGACTGTTTATCAACCCAGACTTCTCAGTGAAATGGGAGGTTACCGGGAATGAGCAATTGATCCAAGATTTGAGCCCTCAATCCTTGGTTGTCTCCCACTCCAGGCCAACCGGACTTTCCAACTTATGAGGACATCGAATCGGTACAGATTTGTCTTGATAATTACTGCATCAGCCTGCCCCCGCAACTCAGTGTGTAGCCCACATCATGTATGATAAGGGTGTAAATTGTGTCGCGGCAAAAAGGGGCGGATTTATCTGGGGCGGGGCGCATGATGGGGTGCAATATACAGGGGGGGCCAAAAAAAAGTCACTTTCCTTCATTGACTTTCGAGGCGCTATAAGTTACACTTTATTAAATTCTGATCGGACATTTTTACCACCATATTAAAGAGCATATTAAATACTATCATGACACTCCGCCACAGCCTTCTGGAGGACTATTCATGACACCCGTCACAGGCCTTCGTGACGAGCACCATCCAGAGAGATTCTGCATCCCGCGACCGCGATGCGATGCCTGAGATGTTTCTCCAATGCCTTCGATTCCATGGTGCACCCCAATGCTGTAGCAGTACAAAGTTTCCAAGAAGGTACGGGCGACCACATGTGAGGAGGATATTCTTCACGAGTTGCCCAATGTAACCGCCAGCGCTCACCTTATGTCCGGGGTCCACGAAGAAAATATTGGTTTCCCATTCCAGGTACGTCCGGTCCATACCATCAACCCGCGCCTTGACGACTGTGGTGAAGATGATGTCCTAGACCGTAGCGACGTTGTCGGAGCTGCTCGATGTTGGAGGTCATCCAGATCGAGAGTACTGGTCTCCAGGTAGCTATCCATGGGTGACTCCAACTAGTTTCGCAGCTGTTTGGAGGTGACATGAATTCCAAAGGTCTTCTCCAGTCAGGCTGCGACTGGAGATGACTTCATATTTTGGTGTACATGAAGGTGATGGGCGAGAGCCAGCTCCTGCTTATAGAGGAACATCTTGGGTATCTTCCGCCCTGGTACTCGTATCCACGTCCTCTGTCTGGGCAGCGAAAACTTTGCTGATATGTGACTCGGTCGAAGTGACTGTTTTTTTTTTGGCCCCCCTTCCTGCTGGGGGGGGGGGGGGGGGGGGGGGGGGGGGGGGGGGGGGGGGGGGGGGGGGGGGGGGGGGGGGGGGGGGGGGGGGGGGGGGGGGGGGGGGGGGGGGGGGGGGGGGGGGGGGGGGGGGTTACGCTTCGCGTAAGATTGGCAAAAAAGCCGCTTCGCAGAAGAATCCTGAGAAAAAAAATGTATTGGATGAGCCGCTAAGAATGAATGGAAGTAGAATGCGTATCGCATCCCAAAAAAACTGGTCAAAGGCGCAGATTCAGTCCTTATTTTTATCTTTTGTTATTACTACAAAGTGAGTACCATTCTTAACTTCTGGCAGGAACAACACAGCTGTGAAGAAAAATAACAGATTGAGTAAAGCGAGGTGAAAAAGAGCAATTAGACGGATGTTATGTTTGAGCGAAGCATCCACTAAGACTCGATCGAAAACACCTGTGGCGAGAATTTCTCAAACCTGCTCACTTTCATATGTTTTTGTATCATTCCGAATTTGCATTTTGTAGGCCTTTAGACTACAACTAAACTGTTATTCATAACCGATATGATCTCCGATGGAAAGAGCTGATTGGAAAGGTGTAGTTCAGAAATGGTTCGCTGTTCCATTATATCATGAAGTTTTCAGGCAAAAGAAACATAACTGGCACTAAAATGTTGTTCAATGTTCAGATAGAATTTCTAGATAACGAGTTGTTCTGTAGAAAATTGTAAAGGGAGTTCCATGGTCATATGATGGCTAGACTGATCATTCGGCTGAGCTCCAGTTTCATTAAAATCCAGTAACAAAAGAGAGAAATTGAAAAGCCATTTGGGTGACTTGGCCAAAATTGAGGCAATGTATGGATTTTTTCATTTGCAGATTGCGTATTTCGTGAAACAGTTACAGCTCGGAAAAAAAACTCGGAACAAGTCACAAAATCTCCTTTCAAACAGTTCTGAAGCTCTCAATTGAAAGGAAACGTAAGCGGATTGCGATAATTCAACAAGAAAAAACAATTCAGCGCTTTGAATTTGTTCTGCTTACTATTGGACTTAATTAGAGCCCTCATTATCCGTTGAATCGACCTCACAGGAGCTTCAGGGTTATCCATGGATATTCGCCGCCAAATTCCCTAAAATGCATGGAACTGCTCACTCGTGTTGGTGGCCTTCTTCCATCCAACTCATGCTTCAAACCACCTCAAAAATATCTGATTGAGTGGGGGCAAAGGCCCTCGTTCGATCATTTTTCATCCTGATGCTGACCTTGAGTGCCGGGACCTAAGATCTCACATACCGTTTGCTGGTGTTGGGGTCATCTTACTGATTTGAAAACGTTTCTTACGCAGCATAGTTTATTTATTATTCCTGATTATTCGGAACGGCAATTTTAGGAAAATCAAAAAATATTTTCAAGAAATTCCGTTTTTTTTTGGCTTGTTACAAGTTTTCTTTGCGCAGCCGTAATTAGGAGCACACGACTGCAAAAGCTGGCTCGATATTGTGGTACACCACATTCGTATTTCCTAATGCAAATAATAGACTCAGACTATAGACTCAAGTGTTGGCAATTTGCTGCCAAATCGAAAATCCGCCAGGTAGGACTTCTATTCAGGGCACGTCCTATTTGGGGAACCCCCAACGGGAGGGTCTATTTGGTCGCTGGATACAGGGGGGGGGTCGTATTCAGTGTGAAAGGTCGTATTGAGTGTGAAAAGTTTTTTGATAGCTGATTTTCTCGGGTGTTATTCACATCCTTGGAAAAATTCCGATGGAGGAAGAGGGAGTTGTATTTGCCTCTGAGCCTCTGAGAGCGATTTGCCACGTTGCGAAAATTCCTATCCGGTTCTCATCATTTCATCTCGAAGCCAAAATTTTGAGGAAAGACTGGAAAATTTTTGGGAATTTTCGGCAGGCGTGATAGGAAGCTTGGAAAAGTTGGTAACATAGGAGGAAGGATGGGAGCAGAGGCAGAACTGGAAGGAGGTGGTACTTTCCGAAAATTTTCCTCGGCATCAGGACGTGCCGTCTCTTATTGAGCCCCTTCAGTAACGACTGCATAAAGCTCGAAAGGAATTTCTTCGGCGCGGAATACTCAACTATTCAATAGGAGAGCATTTGGAGAAACAACATCTATAGCAAACAACATTCGTATCGAATGCGAGTTACAGAAGGACGTGATAAGACTCGAGTGAGGCTCATTCTCGACTTGACGTTGGAAACGCTAGAGAGGTGAAGACTCTTGGTCGGGTAGCTTGCATGTCAAAAGCTTCGAGCTAATTTCAGGCTTCTGAAGAAGACGAAGAGATCGGAACGTCCGGCCAATAAAGGTTTTAACGACCTCGTTTGGCGGAAGTAAATAAAATTCCTCACTAGTCTAGCTGAAGGAAGGGATGACATGGAGACTTTTGGAACATTCAGAGCCTCTTTATGCGTAACGGAGTGGGGCTTGAGTTGAAAGATCGTCAAGGGGGGGGGA
>MU946260.1:0-10567 GCA_036418165.1 Cooperia oncophora
CGCGACACGGACGAACAACGGCGATGGTAGCACCCGCTCCTCGTAAACCTCAGCGACCAAGGGGTCGACGCTCGATATATGTGAGTTCTTTTTATAGAACTTAGAAACTTTCGATGTTTTAGTCGTTTGTAGCCGTTTTGGGTAACACGGCGGGTCACGGCTGTTCCGCTTTGGCTCCACATCCTATAGTTTTGAAACTGAGGTAGAAATGTTTACCATTTATCTCCATCCACTGGTGGGAATCAATAATGATTGCGAGTTGTTAGTAAAATTAGTTTATTCGACTGCACTTAACCATCGTAATAACCCGGACGTGCCCAGCGATTCTAAATTGACATCTTCCATCTCCATAGAAACGGCGACAAACCTTTGACTCATCACTTGGCTAACACAGCTATCATTTTCTCTACTCTCCATCTTTTCAGCATCACTAATTGCCGCTAGAAATACGATAAACACGCAGCATGCGATCATCAGTATGCGAGGTTCTCTATCGCGTGATTGTGAAGCCAAGCGGCTAACCTTCGTGTTAGTTCGTCTCAAGCGAGCTAAGCATGTATGAGGTAGAATAAGATGAGCAAAAATCTCCGTAGAATTTTTTCGTCAAAAAATAAGCTCCACATTCATGCAGGAGTGCTTTATGGATTCCCTGTAAGGAAATCGGCTAGCTGGTAACTCTTCTTAGTGAAATTTACCAAATCGCTATTCTCATGGACAGGTTCTCTCACATAGACTGCTCTCAGACACCTAAGCAACCAAGAAGGTCTGGAGCTTTAGTAGAGACCCCCTTCGGTTCTTTCAGCTTTGTTGGTAATTTGTATGCCGTAGTAGGCTTAATGAGGAGGGAATGTAGTGCAGAATAGCTTCACTTGCTACGTGTGAGGTCCCAGGATCGGATTCTAGATGCGGTTTCCGCCCAGGCTAAACATGCCTTTCATCAATTAGAGGTCAACCAATCGACACCAGAATTGTCTAAACTGACAATAACATCGGTCTGCTCCCGTAATGACGTACGGGCCAAACCTTAGGGGTCAGTGTGTGTGTCAGGTCGTGCTGAAAAGGCAGTATGATTCTGGACGGAGGGAAAACGTGAGACGAACCTAAAAAAGGGGTGAATCGAATAATACTCTTGTTTCCTTGCGCTCAAGAAATTCGTAGGCGTCCTCCCTTGTACGAGTAGTCTGGTTCTCAGTCCTTATGACTATCCTACTTCCACAGCTTCACATTAAGTAATGAAGGCACTGTGGCCCTCATAAGTGGCAGCTCTGACGCCTCCAAAGCTGCCCCGCCCACCAAAACTCGATAGCTATTTTCCATCACGAGTTCAGTTTTTACACCGTATTTTTCGTTTTTCCACTAAAAGATGGTATTAGCATTCGATGACGCAAAGAAACGATTAGTGAGGCAGAGGCAGCATATCGCTTTGCTGGCAGGAAACCGGAGGCAGGTGCGGAGAACTCGTCCAGAGAGGCTGCTAGGTCTTTAGGGTGTTCTTCAGATTTTTTTTTGGTTTTTTCTTCGCCGGAGAGTCATTTAGCGGCTATCACTTTGTTATAGAAGCCACTATCTACAGTCTACAGTACATTTGCGGGTTTATCTTTAGATCTCTTACCTTATGAGGTTTGGCAAAAAGTCGGCATTATTCCACTGGCCAGTAAATATTCGTAAGCTGCTTTTCGTTTTGCATCTTTGTTGTTTTCTCATTTGAGGAGCTGATCTTTGATGTTTTGAGCTTCATGGAATGAAAACATGCCAAGCCTCAGCTTGTTCTTAGATACTTCGCTGAAGCTCTGTTCCCGGAAAAAGTTTAATCTCCTGCTCATGAGTACCACACTTTCCTTGGAATTAGAAACACCTGATGCCCATGCCACAGGCGCCGATGCAGACAAGTTCCGCGGTCGACGCCAAGTATAATACTTTCTTGTTCTCAGACGTTTTGTGCCTTACTATTTTTTTGCTACATTTATTGCTGAAAAAATCATTCTCTCTTGCCTTAGGTAGTGCATTTGAAGAGAATTTTTTGCGCTCTGAAATATAAATTGCCCGATTCACCAGGCCACCCCTTTTCCGAAACTTATTTGAAGCTGGAGTCAAGAGCAACTTCAGACGATATTTTCCTTCAACTAAAAATTGGGTCAATCCTCAGTCGAGACAGCTCGACAAATTAACCAGGTGTGGGGCCTAATAGTTGGAGAATCACCGTGCGATAATGGTTCGACAAATTTCGTTCTGGAGATTTCAGCCTTGAAGATGAACCTCGTAGCGGTCGACCTAAAGCAATATCTGACGAGGATTTGAAGGGTCACTACCCCCACGAGTTATGTGGAAGCCTGACCCATCCCAAAACAGTTTGAGAGATCTACCAGAAAATAGCCTGGCGAATCCACTGTTGTGGGGATGGTCCTGAACGCATTTGGAAGGGAACAACTCGACAATGGGGTGCCCCCACAATTGATACGCAGAAATTGGCACGTCTCGAGGTTTCTTCTTCACTGCTTTTGCGCAACAGAAACGACCCGTTTTGGACCGAATTGTCACCTGTGATGAAAAGTGGATCATGTATGATAACAGGAGATGTTCCGAACAGTGACTGATGCCGACGAACACCGAAGACAATTTCTCCAAACCGAACCTCACGGAAAATAGGATTATTGGTCCCAGTGTGACGGCCATCGGCTGCTCTGTGATCGCCGTTATACATTTGTCACCACACCAAAGCATTCCACAGCAGAACCCTACGTGCTGAGGAAATTCACGAATGACCGAAAATTTTCTAGATGCAGCCAGCACTTGATTTGTACGCGTTTAACCCTGCAAGATGGCGATTGAGTGATGTATGTGCCTCATGATAACATAAAATCCTACTAAAGGAAAGCCAGAAATAATTATGGCCGAGCGCGTCAGCGAAACAGGACATGCAACCGCATCAATCCCCGCCGCCCAACAAAAAACAATGACGGCCCGCACCAGAGGGCATCTAGCATTGGGCGTCAACTGGGCGGCATTAGAACCTTAGAACTTTCTAATAGCTCGATCCTACCCGCTCGCTGTGGAGTCGCGGAGAGTTAGGATACTAGCTCTAGCTCTTGGGGGCAGTACTACTGCACAAAAAGAAAGGACGGCTATGTCACTTACTTCGAGCGCGGGGACTGTGCTTTAGCACGAAAGCTGTCAGGGACGCATCCACGGAAAAACTTTTTGCACAGCAGGTTTACTGACAAGCCAGAAGCTCACTGTCGGTGTTGCCATGCCAAATGACCCGCCTCACATGTACTATGCGCCGATGTGATTGAAATGCTCGATAAGGCGTCAATCAAATGTTTGATAACTTCCTCCATATACGCTGAAGTTAGATCTTCTGGCTACCACTTACTTGGCCTACTCAAAAGCATTAAGGATTTTCTTCCACCCATACCAAAAAGTAGTGGATACAATACAGTTGTTACCGTCGTAATCAGACTGGAGCATTTTGGAATCGGCTCCTTACGCGGGTCTGCCCACGTTCCTATTTACCATTTATTCTTACCGTGAATCGTTCGCTACTGGTAGAAAGCGCAGCCGAGGTGGGCTCACTCCACGCCTCATGACACCACCCCGACAGATTGCGACTACATCAACTAACTATACGTGGCTCGCTGCTAGGAAATAGTTTTTTCTGAGGGGATCCGGAAGCCTGTGCAAAAATAGGCCGAGGACATTGACCCAAGAGAACTACAATGAAAAATGAAAAACTTGACTCTCTCATAGTTTTGCTGAATAGAAATTATCGCTGTATTACGGGCAGTTTTTGGTTCACTCTCGTTTAGCACCGTGACATATAGTCATGATTCCTGCACACGATAGGGCATGTGACAGGGCGTGGATCGAAGCGCTGCCAGGGTGTCCTTTTTCACCAATGCTGCCATCGTGGGTCCACTACAGGCGGCGGCAAAGGATGTTCTGACTGCGCCCCTCCACATCCCTTCACACGCTCTGTCGTTTTCATGGATCATGACCACATGGTCAGTCGCAGTATTCCTTAAAAAGTGCTTCTAAATCGGAATGCACTTCTGTTTTGCATCGGATAGGAGATGAAGTGTGTACTGTGGCTATCAGATAAGTGATAAGTGTGAGAAAAGCCCGATATCTTCTCAACATAGGGGTATATTGAAGCCTTACCAGTCCGAAGCTGATATGCTTTCCCACTCAGCTACGCAATTACCGCACATTAGTAGGAGAGATTTATTCTGAACTATTCACTCACTCTTCAGTAGAAATAGCAAATGTTTCGAAAGAAGTCGTAAAGGTTTTGGCACGCCCATTTTCGTTGGACCGTGGTCTTTCAGGATATTCATGTTGCTTCGGCACGCATGATATAACAGTTGAAGGTTTTTGCTGAGTTTTCGCTCTTGAGTTTTGCAGCGACGTGCTGAAATTAGCGGAACTTAATTACGTTCCCTGGCTAGTTGACTCGATACACTGTACTCCACTTCCTCCATCTCTGTGCGAATTATGCAAATGTGCCCCTCCTCTTGCCACATCGCTTTCATCCCCTCGCTGCTATAAGTATTTGCATCTGCAACTAGGTTTTGCAACTAAGTTGTCCAATGTTGACAGTGTACATGTCGCTGGACGTTGCAGCCTGCAATAAAGCCCGTACGAAACCCGCTTAAGCCTTCAGCTTAACGACATGTGAGTGGTGATGATCCAGGGCACCCGCTAAATGCCTTATTGATGAAGATGTCTTTAGTGATCTCAAAGACCCGCTCCAAGGCCACCTACAGATATCGACAATGATTTGATTGCTCCGAGAGATTTGAAATTTTTGAGCAGTCGCAAGTTGTCAACGGACCTTGGTGCCACTGAATGAAGTCGAAGATCATTTTTAATATTAGGTTGGCGGGAAAGTTCTGTCATATATTTTTGAACCCAAAATATTTGCTAATTACCTGAAGAGCGTTAACCGGTAATGTGAGCATTTATACATCAAAGAATGGTCTTTCTATTGGTATCACTGGCTTGACTCCTGCTTCTCCTTATTGTGCAATATGAACAAGAATGTTATCCGCTACCTTTGGCACCGACCCCTCCAAGCGCTTCCTCATTCTTTCTTCTACCGCCCCTGGCGCCAGCATGACAGCTGTTGATGCCGAAATAATGGAGCTGCATAAGGACGATGTCTACAATTATTGACAATCTTCCACGACGCTAAAGCTTCAGAGAGCAGCCTACAGTTTGAATGACGAAGTGAGGTTTGGGTATACCTGTGAACTTAGCCTGAGGGAGCTGTGGGTTGGTAAACTGCTGGACGAAGAAGCTGCATCCTTGGTCAATCCGTATGCAAAGCAGCTACGAGAGCTGAGGCGAATCGCCGATCAGAGGGAAAAATTCGTCCGCACAGTCCGTCTTCAACGTGATGGTGCAGCCACTCCGTCCAAAAAAGTTCGAGCCGAACTTCACTGCCACGAAAAGTTTCGAGCGCGAACTTCAATGGCATAAGAAGCTGGATAAGCTGTCCCCGCTGCACCGGTGTACCACATACTTAGCTCATTCTAACTGCTAGTTACCTCTCGGACATAACCGTTATATGGCCGAGAAAACCTCCACGACTCGAGCCCAAGTCAACATTGAGATGATATCCAACATTGCGTCGTGCCAGCCTGCATTGTGAAGCGATGGCATCCACGAAGTGCTCTAAAACTGGCAGGGATTCCGCAATGACATTGCTGTATAATTTTGATCTTGTACGCCTCTCTATAAAAAGAAAGCCTTGTTTGAAAAAATGTGACAGAACTTTCCCCATACCTGATAACTGATTTAAGTTTTTTTTTTCTGGATTGAAAAAAAGTAAGCAGCGTGATGAATTCCCGGACAGGGGCCATGTTACTGACGTTTGGCTCCGACTTCAAAACGTGGAAGATTAGAAGTTTCTAGTTCCAGTGTTTGTTTCAGCATTGTTTCCGCTTTCCTTCACAGACCCCTGATCCTGTTGATTCACTTGTTCCTCAATGTCGCTCATGGGTCCTACACTCAGGGGTAGGGTATTTGAATACATTGTTGATGCTGCACCATGGTCAAGGGCGTGGTACTTCACGAGAAGGCATCGTCACATCAATAGTTTCTGTTTTTTGAATGAGTTTTCCAACCATCCAGACGATCTCTTGCTTGGGCACAATGTTTGAAGAATGTTTCTCAACAAAGTGCTGTCTGCGTTGCTCGTTTGTACGGAATTATTTTAACTATTTCAGCGAGCCTCGTTTCCTCTTACCTCGTCTAAAGGCAGAGCCCAAGATAATTTATGATTGTTTCATTTTTTGTACGGAGATTTTATGTGGGCTGCAACAAACAACTCTATATGAGTTCACGCCAGAAAGTGGTAAGGGTGCGACGATAAGGAGCAAGGGTGCTCAGGTGACTCCGTCCACAGTGATAGACTGTCCTTTCTGCGTTTTCTCCTCGTTTGATGCTCTCTCGCTGTTCTGGGTTTCGGTCCTCTCATTGTCTCGTCGTTCTGGCCCTACTAGGGCCTCATATGGATGTAATTGTTTCCTCTTCTTTTTCTTTCCACGGGCAGGTCAACGAACCTCACACTTTCCTGTTTCAGACCCGGCTACCGACGCTTTTCTCTGACTCGTCGTAAAGTCTGCTTTTGAGGGGCCATATGATTCAATAGGTGCAGTGATTCATGTGACTCCGCCAAGCAGCATGGAGTGTGTCTTAAACATCCTTTTGAGAAGTCGAACGGATGATGGTCACTATTGTCTGTCGTTCGTCGGCTCATAAACAAGCTTTCGGTTTATCAACAGAGTGACACACACAACAACACTAAGAGCCGCTCTTTATTCTAGAGACCAAATTACCACTATTCATAGACCTGCAAGATTGCAGATCTGTATGACAACCATCTCCCTCTGTCAAGTCGAACGTCCTGCTTCAGTGAATGGATTCTGCTGTCCCGGATTTTCTCCGACAGCTCTTTAGTTTTCGACTTTCGCGAACTGTGGCTAGTAAAAGTAATCGCGGCTGCCTCAATCGGCATCCGATGGTCCGTGGCCAAATCGCGAGCTGCTCAGGAATTTCGAAGCCTACTAAGCGGCCAGTTATGTAACATTGTCTCAAGTGTTTCGACGTGAAGAAAAGGTGTCTTGACACTGCCATAAAGGATAAAGATATAATGTCTCCACCGTTTAATAAATCCTTCTTGGGATGCACAACGCATTCTACCTTCCCTTCATACAGTCGTAGTGAATGATGGGCCAGCCGATGCACAAGTCAGTATTATCATCCTGGAATCTAGTACCAGTTTACCGTCCCCGGAGAATGAAAGTCTCCGTTGGCCTGGGCGGCGCCAGTGCTAGACTCAATGCCTGGAGCAACGCGTTATAAGCGTGCCACTTGCCACTAGACTACCTCTGCCATGACCTGCCATACCCTCCTCAATAGTTTCTAGTTTTCTGGAGTCGCGTGGCTCCCCCCCCCTTCAATCTCCTTCACTTTTGATTTCAGAAGATCTTCCAATGTTTTTTTGTCGGAACTTGTTACTAACCAGCAATTCCACGACGCCAATTTTCCCGAAGGATATCTTGGCCGATCCGTCGCCGTTCAAGTGTTTAACAAACTGAGTTTATTGGCACTATTGAACTTGCCCGCGCGCAAACTTGCCGCTGAAGACGCTTTGGTTGCAAGATATGTGGCTCAAGTTCAGTAACCAAGTAGACGAGTTGAGTTATATACAAGGTGACTGGTCAATTTTTCGCAGGGGAGGCATCAATATAAATTTGACTCGACCGATAATTTTCTGTAAGCAGACAATACGAGGTGCAGCCCTCAATTAGTTTGTAGGTGCTCACCTTGTTCCATTGATGACATTTAAATTGGCAGGTTGTTAGCGACGAGCTAATTGCAGAAACAGAGTGATAGCGCTCTAGTTCTCATTCGTTTCACTATAAGGCTGTCGTACTCTGGCACAACCTTTTCAGTCAACGCTTTTCCTATGACACACACTACTTCTACTACCCCATGGTGACACAGCTTACGGTCTGTCCCACCATGAAACATCTTACTCTATTGCCTATTCTTTCATTGACTGCCACCACTGTGGTGCACTTCTTTTGGCCAATACCTTTTTGTTACTAGTCTAGGGAAAACGTCTTCAGTTATAGCAGGTTTTCTTGAGTAGATGCAGTTGTCGAATTATTCTCGACTTCTCCACCTTTTTCGACTCTAAAGAGACGAACAAGCCTGAAAGTAAAGCGAAGAAAAAGCGTCTACCAGTTTGAAAGGCTCACAGAAACTCGCCGTGCTGGATTAACTTTGTGCCAAATAACGAGAACGTCGGTAAAAGAATAATGTACCACTTCCCCTCTCTCATTATCTGTAACTCTTCTGTCAACTGTGAAACTACCACTTTTCCTCCTCTCTCTTTCTGACGTTGGCAACTCTCCAAGGATGATCATTTTGCTGGCGATTCGCGTGCCAGACAGACGTTCTTATCCATTCAGTAACTGCGAATTCCACATCAAAATCATTAGCCTTTTACAGTAGATCATCATGGGAGGACTCGACTTAAATAGCACAAAGCCATTTTTGGGAGCGTCGTGTGCGTACGGGTAGGGTAATCTTTCCCTGAAAGCTTTCTTCGCATATATATGACCTTTGGACATATTTTCGTTGTTTCTTTATTTTATCTATTATTTTGCGCTTCTTTTTCGAAAAATCACTCCTTCACACAGGCACTCCAATGCTTTCAAAAATATGTTTCTCTTAAAGGAACTAGGAGACGCCACATCGCACTTTTCTGTCGGTGTTGGTCATTCCTGAATCCTCAGTAAGCCATGAAACCGCAGTCCGTTCGCTGTGAATGAAGGGCCCTGCCAAGAAGGATGGGTCAAACCTAGCGCCACCCCATTTTTCTTCCGGCAATGGACCAAAAGACCATGCGCCGAACCCAGTCTCACTGACACGCCCCTAATCCGCAGAGAACAAAACTGTAATCAGTTCAGGCAACTGCTTTCAGTGGAAAGTGCCACCACTCGGGCAAATTTTTTTTGTATTTTTCAACTTAAGCTTTCATGAGGGACCACTTTGACAGCTCTACTACCCTCACATTTTCTTGAAGTTTTTCTAAGAAACATTCGGCGACTTGAGGCCGTGGATTGTGGGGTCCAATAATGGTTTTTAAGGCAATCCATCTTACGGGTAGGGGGAAAAAGCAAAGAAATTGTTAGAAACGCTATAGCTGAGACCCGTAGTAGGTAGATCGAACGGGCGATACCGTTTAGCATTTACAGAAGCAACGAGAGGGACAAACTCGATGGTATACCAGTATTAACGCAATATCCATGGATATTCATACTTGATAACGTCGTGCTTTTTGGCCACTGTAACCTCACGCCTTTGCCATGCACTTTCGAGTTGTGGAATTGAGAGAACCATTGCGAAGTACCACCCCTCCGGTAGTCGCGGAAAATCTCTTTCGTGTCTCTTCATCTCAAGATTTTAGTTCTACTTAGGCAGTTGTAAAACTTAAGTTTCCGCAAAGATTGCGAAATATTCAGCAATCAAAAGTGTGGTGAAATAATAAGGGTTCCAGTGACAGTGACAAGTTGCTAATTGCTGTTTCTCCTTCAGAGAATGAAGAGTAGAGGTCTGAGCCTCAGGCTTGTTCAAAAATTCCAACCATTCATACAGAGGAACCCCTTTGGCTGAGCTTATCCCTAAATCGTTCACATTTCAGAACCTGAGCACCGGTTCATCGGTCGATTCTGAAGGCAGCCATATTCGAAGGTTGAATATGCCTATGATGTATCAGATGTATGAAAGTCAGGTAAGCGGTGGAAAGGTAGATTGAATCGTGTTTTACGATAGCCCTTTGATGTTTCAGTACGAGGATCTTCGCGGCACAATCTATGGCCCTGATAGCCCAGACTTCCATCCAGCTCAAGCAAGTGAAACCTTGCGAAAGGCGCTTAGCGGAATGGGTAGGTCATCTTAAACGTATTCTTTCTTACTTCAGCGGAAGACTAGCCTTTATCACTATGAAGTCATGGCCATCGGAAGAAAATGTAATTGAAGTAATCATTTGACAACCAGCTAAGAAACGCGTGGTATAGAAGAATTATCTCAAAAACTCTCATACCTCTGATATGTGGTATTCAATAAGATGGTTAAAGTGTATTAAAACGTTATGTATGTTCCTCGTCATGTTTTCTCTTACCGTGACGTAAGGGGAAGGGGCTTCACAGATTAAGTTCAAGACACAGCCCCCGATGGTCGCGTGGGTGGAGTCCTCCCCGCCGTGTGTAGTGCTGGGGATCCACGTTGCGGCGACACGTCCTCCTTGCAAGCTGTGCAAGGTGTCAAGCTTTCGCGCCGAGATCTAATTTATTTGACTCTCAAGAGCTGCAGCATAAATCATGACCTGCTAAGAAATACTCCCTAGATTTGCGTTCAAGGCCTACTACCTACAGGGGGGGGCCAAAAAAAAAGTCACTTCGACCGAGTCACATATCAGCAAAGTTTTCGCAGCCCAGACAGAGGACGTGGATACGAGTACCAGGGCGGAAGATACCCTCGATAAGCAGGAGCA
>MU946263.1:0-10563 GCA_036418165.1 Cooperia oncophora
TGGGAGTGAAGGTGACGTCTGAAGATGCCTAGTGTGGGAGGAAATTATAAGAGAAAGAAAGAGGAGTCTAGCAAGAAAAGCGTACCCTACAACGTGAGGGATCAACGCTTGGGGAGAAGAAAGAGTCATTGAATCGTACATTGAACCGAACAAAAATTCGTGAGTTGGACCTCATATGCTCAAAGGCACGGTCCGCGACCATAGAAGTCGATAATGTGGTGTTGCGAGAGTAGTAAGGTACCGGTTTCGCAACAAAAATTGTAGGGGAGGCGCGCTATAACACAACATAGAATCAGTGACACCTTTTTTCCAGACCCCACCTCCAGACTCCACCTTCAAGGCCCGCCTTTCAGGGAAAAAGGAAGTTGCGGGTCCAAGAATCATGAAAATCGTCACTTGTACGGTAGCAGAGTTCTTATCAGTGGATCAGCTGAGCGGAAGGGTGTACAGGGGGGCAAAAAAAAAGACACTTCGACCGAGTCACATATCAGCAAAGTTTTCGCAGCCCAGACGTGGATACGAGTACCAGGGCGGAAGATACCCAAGATGTTCCTCGATAAGCAGGAGCTGGCTCTCGCCCATCACCTTCATGTAAGTCATCTCCAGTCGCAGCCTGACTGGAGAAGACCTTTGGAATTCATGTCACCTCCAAACAGCTGCGAAACTTCTAGTATGGAGTCACCCATGGATAGCTACCTGGAGACCAGTACTCTCGATCTGGAAGACCTCCAACATCGAGCAGCTCAACGTCGCCACGGTCTAGGACATCATCTTCACCACAGTCGCCAGGCGCGGGTTGCGTACTGAAGGTGAGCGCTAGGCGGTTACATCGAGCAACTCGAGAAGAATATCCTCCTCCACATGTCGTCGCCCGTACCTTCTTGGAAACTTTGTACTGCTACAGGATTGGGTGACACCACATGGAATGGAAGGGCGTTGAGTACCTGAAGAAGATGGAATATCTAAGCAGGTCACCTGACCTGAAACCCCCTCAATTACCTGGTTCGGGCGGAGTTCAATAGGGTGGTCTACAGTGGCGGAGAAATCAACGATCTCGCTGAACTCAGGCACCCACTCACGGTCGCGTGGCAGAATCTCTCGATGGCGCTCGTCCAGAAGGCTGTGGCGGAGTATCATGATAGTATTTAATATGCTCTTTAATGTTGGTAGAAATGTCCGATCAGTATTTAATAAAGTGTAAATAGCGCCTTGAATGTCAACGAAGAGATGTGTCTTTTTTGATTGGCCCCGCCCCCCGTAGTGCTAGAGATAAAGTTAACTGGGTACGTACCAGCTGGAATATGTTGTAGTTCTATCTAGAGGGGTTAGCACTTTTTTCTGCATTTTTCTTGACTATCGAGTTGCTCAACTTTGCCGGCTAAATGAATACCAATCCACTATCTGTGATGGCGAATACAATACCGCTCCTAATTTGTGGTCAATCGACGGTTTGCGACAGATTTTTCCGTCGCAAACCGTCGTTTTGCCATAACTTCTGTAAAGGTGGTCCAAATGATCTGAAATTCAGACCATTCGATAGTCCTGTACAAGACGAATCCAATGATGTATGGACCTTCCACTTTCCTCCAATTTTTTGACGTTTTTCCCAAGGAAATTGAGGTTTGAGTCTCCAGTAACCTAAGGTGTTACCTGCGGACACGGCTGCGTCGTAAACCCTCCAGTCCAATTATGAACTTCAAACCAAGTGCCACAAAGCCATAAATACCAGCATATTCAGAAAGAGCATGATTCCGTGATCATTTTGATACTTTTCATGACAGGGTTTCAGCAAGGTTCAGCTGAAAATCATGGTTCACTGACCACTCTTTCCTTGATTTCCGGTTTGAATCGGCTTGAGGAACAGTATCTGAGTTATAGCCAAAGTATCTGAGTTATAGCCAACGATCCTGGAAAGCTCACATTGGCTCCATAGAGTATTTGTGAATAGCTTGGAAGTGCAATACCCGCCGAATTGTTCAAAAAAAAAAACGAAAGTTCGCAGATTCGCGTTTTGTTTCGTTTTTTTGCTATTTATAACTCTCCTACACTGTCAGACTCAGCTCGTCGAGTTCTATAAGCTGGCATCCTAAAAAACTGAAAAAAACCGGAAATTGAAGTCTGCTCCCTAACGAAGTACCTGAGGACATTCGTTAGCGGGCGATCTCGCTATAATTGTAACCAGAGGGTAATCGCTGAAATTTAATCATTCGGGATCAAAGGACGCTCTGTATCGCGTAAGGAATGTTTATAAGTTAGATAGCTGTGTTTCCCAAATAATGCTGATTTTCATGGTACCAATTTTTCTGAAATTAGAGGGGTTTCGCCCGATGTCATTTATGGGCGATATAGTCTTTTGAGTTCGAAAAATCTCGAGCATTGGTTCAGATCGGACCACATGAGTAATCGGCCTGATGTATGCAGCATTGTTTTCCCCAATATTCGTGAAATTAGAGAATGAAGTCGAAAAGAAGGGTTTTTCAGCCACTTGAAATGAGCCTTTCGTGCGATTGTAGGACAAATACTCGATTTTCAGCGTTTTCAAACAGAATTTCCAGCGCTCTCAGTGGCCCCATAAATGCGATAAAGAAGCCACGTACAGAAGAGAGAAGCCACGTGCAGTTACCGTAGGTGTGACCTGGGGATACGACAGCGTTGTAAACCCTCCAGTCCTACAGCGGAATTCAAGTTGAGCATCTAAAAGTTAGAGATACCAACATATTTGGGGAGGGCTCGTTTCCGTGATCGGTGAAATTCAGCGCTAAATTGACGTTTTCCCTAAGAGCATGCAAGAAATACATTTTTTCACCTATGGCAACCTGGCACCCTTCAGATCACACCTCTTTGGGTTTCGTTCGTCAGAAAAGTATCAAATTCGTCATAAGAGCACTTCAACCCAAGTTCAAAAGCATGGTCAACAAACTGAATCTCATGATTTTCTCCAAATTTGAACGTGTACTTCTTGTCATCTATTGTAGTGGCGGCGAAGTCGCTAAAAGGTTGTGGATTTGGTTCAGTGCTGAATAGAAAACTCAGCATAAGTTCCATCGCAGGCTAGCAATTCCTTCCGCAATAAGGCCCTAAACTTCGGTATTTACCCAGTCTGATACAAAAATCACATGTTTGCCATATTTGAATTAGTCCATCATCCTAGCAGGTCAACTACGAAAGCAGGCAAGGAGAGCACACTTCAGTACACTTGCTGTAGTATCACATAATCAAAAAATTACTGCTCCAGGACACGTTCTCTGTTTGCTACGATGCAACAAATCCTGTACAACGCCACGTTTTCTGTAAAATATGAGAATTGACCGAATTCAAGCGAGCCTATTGAAACCTATATGGACGGATCCTATAAGAAAAATGCTATCCAACGATGTAAAAATCATTTACTATCGACAAAATAACTTCTTTCATCAATTTTGTGTCGCACTGAGGGTGAGTGCTCCACTTTGATCGACGGGTCAAGATCAAACGTCCATGGCTGCCGCCTCCGTATGAATCGCGCGGGAAATCCCCGCACCCCTTGTTTCGAAATCAATGATGGGCAGTTCAGCTCTTGCAAAGGCTCGAGCCAGTCGTCTCTCTCTCTCTCTCCCCCGGATCCCGGCAGCTGTGGACTCGTCACCCGTAACTTCACATTTTTTGGCCTTTGGAATAACGAATTTCAATTTCAGTGCGGTTTCGGGCAGATTGCCCCTCTTTTTTTCGTTATTGTTATCATTTATCGTGATCGTTGACCGCGAGGGAAGACTCGCAAAAGAAATCTATTTTTTTTGAGTTTATCTATTATTGCATTCAGCACAGGTGAGAATTACCAGGAATCACTGAAACCACTGGAGCCCTTTCATCAAGTGGAATTTCAGAAGCAACGTTTCTTGTTATTGTTATTGTTACTGACTTATTTCTATCGCACTACTACTCTCCTGAAGTTTGGCTCACCGACGTTTCTGCGTGAATTTCGTGGATCGATATCCGAAAGAGGTTGGTTCGCCTAAACTTTGTGGTAGGACCAAGTAAAGAACCATAGCGCGGCGATTCGGTCGAAGGCCGCCACTGAACCACCGCGCTCACAAGACCGAACGCCGTGACAAATTTATTCCTTTCGTGGGCTGGGCGACTAGTCTCTATTACATTTCTGCGCTTTACATAGAATTGCAGATTCATGCAGAAGGTTCCATATCGTTGAAACCAGCTCGTCGAGCTGTTCTCAATGGTGTTTTCGAATCATGGAAATATCTCAATTTGAGCATCCGATCCTACCGAAGTACCTAAGGGGACCATTAACGAGCGCCGCTTGCCCTAATTATCACCAGCGGGGATAAGGTTCCACTACGGGCGCTTGACATTAGCGCATTGTGGTACATGACTGACTACATGGCTACATTCTTTCGAAAAGTATATCGAAAATCTTGTGTTTCACCAATGGTGCCAGTCACTTCCAAGCTGGCTTTCCAAACTCATCGTTGGACGATTCATAGATGCTTTGTCATTTTCATGCTACTGTACTTTTCAGGTTGAGAAAGTAACACTTGTGGACTGAGATCTGACGTGCTTTAAACAAATATTTATTCTGTGGAACTGATTCTACAGAATGCCAGCGCTTCACTGTGTTTCCTCTAACAGCTGAAAATTTCAATTTTCAAGAGAATCCATTTTTCGGGAAGGACATCAGAAAACTATATCAACCGGTATTAAGGGAATAGCTATTCGTCCACATGAAGCCATACGACCTCCACAATGTATTTAAGTCTTGTGCCATCTACTCTAAGTAGCCAAGCCTATCGCCTCCCTGAATAGCTGGAATTAAAATGCACAAAAACAAATCATTTCACAAGTCTCAGCAATTAGGTTGAAGAATTTGCTTGTCTAGTACCGAAGTTCAATTCAGTATCGAAGTGAGAAGCATCGTTCGAAGAAAGCTGTATTTTCCTCGAGCAACTTTATTGCAAAATTGTACTATCACTATGCGCTAATTTCAAGTGCCTGTAGTGGAACCTTAACCCCGCTGGTGATAATTAGGGCAAGCGGCGCTCGTTAATGGTCCCCTTAGGTACTTCGGTAGGATCGGATGCTCAAATTGAGATATTTCCATGATTCGAAAACACCATTGAGAACAGCTCGACGAGCTGGTTTCAACGATATGGAACCTTCTGCATGAATCTGCAATTCTATGTAAAGCGCAGAAATGTAATAGAGACTAGTCGCCCAGCCCACGAAAGGAATAAATTGATGAAAGAAGTTATTTTGTCGATAGTAAATGATTTTTACATCGTTGGATAGCATTTTTCTTACAGGATCCGTCCATATAGGTTTCAATAGGCTCGCTTGAATTCGGTCAATTCTCATATTTTACAGAAAACGTGGCGTTGTACAGGATTTGTTGCATCGTAGCAAACAGAGAACGTGTCCTGGAGCAGTAATTTTTTGATTATGTGATACTACAGCAAGTGTACTGAAGTGTGCTCTCCTTGCCTGCTTTCGTAGTTGACCTGCTAGGATGATGGACTAATTCAAATATGGCAAACATGTGATTTTTGTATCAGACTGGGTAAATACCGAAGTTTAGGGCCTTATTGCGGAGGAATTGCTAGCCTGCGATGGAACTTATGCTGAGTTTTCTATTCAGCACTGAACCAAATCCACAACCTTTTAGCGACTTCGCCGCCACTACAATAGATGACAAGAAGTACACGTTCAAATTTGGAGAAAATCATGAGATTCAGTTTGTTGACCATGCTTTTGAACTTGGGTTGAAGTGCTCTTATGACGAATTTGATACTTTTCTGACGAACGAAACCCAAAGAGGTGTGATCTGAAGGGTGCCAGGTTGCCATAGGTGAAAAAATGTATTTCTTGCATGCTCTTAGGGAAAACGTCAATTTAGCGCTGAATTTCACCGAAATAAACCCCCCCCCCCCCCCCCCCCCCCCATCCACCGAAATCTTATCAAAACCTGTATCAAAATGATCACGGAAACGAGCCCTCCCCAAATATGTTGGTATCTCTAACTTTTAGATGCTCAACTTGAAATTCGCTGTAGGACTGGAGGGTTTACAACGCTGTCGTATCCCCAGGTACACCTACGGTAACTGGAGACTCAACAGTGGAAATCGTCAAAAATAAGGCCAACAAACTAAACAAAATCGAACGGTTCATAGACCATTAGACTCGTCGTGGTTTCAGCTATCCATCAGTGGATTTTCAAATAATTTGGACCACTTCTACGGAAGTTATGGCAAAACGACGGTTTGCGACGGAAAAATCTGTCGCAAACCGTCGATTGACCACAAATTAGGAGCGGTATTGTACTGGGCTTTGCCTTTGATTTCTTTTAATGGCTAATCTTTATTCAGAACTGGATCCACAAGAGTCATTCGGTGGATTGCACTCGTGTATATTCCTTCTGCTCTTGATTAGCTCCTTCCTTGATTTGTGAGAGAAGTACATCGTTAACTTAGCAACGTTGGGACAGACATTCAGACATCAGATCCTGTAGTACCTATGAATACTTTACATTTCACGACTCCACAACTCAAAAGAGAGCCTCAGGGGAGGGGAGCACATTGTGACGCGGCCAAGCCACATCATTTCTGAGCTCCCTGAATCGAGATGCTATTCAAGAATGATTCCACACTTAATTTCGCGTTCACTCTGTGCCGCAACCCGATTGCAGATTGGGAAGCTTGTCTACCGGCTCCGAAGCATCGGCATATTTAGACAATGAGAAGACAAAAAACACGACCTGGCATGCTCCAGCTCTCCCTCCTCCCCCCCCCCTTCTAACTACATATGTACCTTACACCTCCGTCTCGTTAAACCCACTTCTATCGGATGGTACTTGATTTCCGATCCAGTGCCTCCAATGTATTTACGATGTTGTTCTCTGCAGATGCTGGGGTGTGTCAGAAAAAGTGTTTTCATTTCATTCTTACAGAGCAACTTGTGCAGAAAAACAGCTGACCAAATTTCATGCGTCAGTTCCTCAGGTGAGACAGAAATCCATTTGTGTGATAAATGAAGGGACCAGAGCCGGACATTCCGTTCTTACAATTCTCATCCTCCTACAGTCTCCGACCTACCCCAGAGCTTCTTTGACCAGAGGCCAGGCATTCCAGACGCGGTGGATGCTCATGCCTCAAGAGTAGGTGGTACAAACAGTCCGCTGGGGATGTTGAGGCGTGTCATGGGAGCTAGGTTTGGAGCTGGGGTCAGATCGTTCTTCACCAGTTGTTGAAGCAGAGCAATTGAAATAAATGATGGAAAACAGACTGGCGCTGCGTCAAATTACTGCTGACACGCCCCAGAGTCCGCAGCGAACTGGATCGGACATGAGGTAGCTGGAAGAATCGAAATGGTAAGCAAGCGGAACTTGGCGCAATCTATTAAAAAATTAATCAACTTGACGCAATATATTAAAAAAAATTTATCTAGGGCCGCTGGTCCAATTTTCAACTCCATTGCCGCATCTCGTCTGCGCTGGTATAGTCATGTTCAACGAAGACCTCCTGAGGCCATATGCAAGTCTGCTGACAGGATCGTTTTCGCCGGCAAACGTCCAAATAGCCGACCTAGATTGCGATGGATAGACAACCTGAAGAAGGATATGAATGCTGCTGGTCTGTCCGCAGCCGACGTCTGGAACAGGGATCATTGGAAAGCCTTGGTGAAAAAAGCGTACCCGACAAACATTGGACAAGAACAGAAACAAGAAGAGTCCAGGGCCGCTGATATCGAATGGGCTACAGCGAGAGACGAGTCCAAATGGGACAAATGGCACTTGCGGGAATTGGGCAAGGAGACGAACTTTAAAAAGCCGGGGAAATGTTGGCAGAGGAGGTAACTTCACTCAGCCGTATTATCGTGAAGAGCATTTCAGGTTGCATTTGATTTCAAAGAAATTAGGATTCGTGGGACATGCAGTATGTGCAGAAAAAAAAGTATCGCTCTTGGACTGAAGAAATGAGGAGTTTGCGGAAATGGAGAAATGCCGAAATCCCGTAAAATTAGCATTTGGTCGGACCTCATTTATCTTTGCCCATTATTTCGGCATTTCTGGGGGTTCTGCATTTCTCCAAGTTCCGCAGATTTGTCACTCCTCCAAATCGATACTTATAGTTTCTTCGGTCACTTCCTCAAAATCGCCTTGCATAAATACGTCCTCGAAGGAGTAATGAGGATCAGGCCGATTATTACCAACATCTGAAATTGGGTTGATTGACGGGAAGTCCTGCCTGCTAGTTGGACTTGAATACAAAGTGATGCATATTTGGTTATCTCCCAGTATTGAGGAAAAGCTTAGGCTGCAAAATGAGTGGATATCCCCCCAACACACTCCTGTCTGACCGTCCAAACGGTAGGCATTTCGATGAACGCCAAGCATACAAAGTCGGTGCATACCAGAAGTGGTTTGATTATCTGAACGAACCAAGCTTGGCACTACTCAGTTGACGTCGTAGATTGTACGAAGCTCACAGATGGCCGAGGTGAGATTGGATCCTACAGAGCAGAAACGATCAGGTGCCTCCAGTTATCAGGGTCTTTCGTCTTCTTGAACGGGCGGTCCTCAAGGGCACACTGCTTCTTTCCGCATTTAAGGTCCTGAAGCGGGGCAGGCGCAGAAATACGGCTTCGTAACAAAGTTGCCAGACCCCAAACCCTGGCAGGTCGGCCCGTATGGGATACCTGTCCTATAAGGGCAACGTCGACATGCGTATCGCTGACGACATTGATCTGACAGCGGATAGCGGAAGAACTTTAGGGCAAGATGCATGGCAAAATGTGCTCCTTACGAATGGACTCCGGCTGAGTGTAAAGAAGACCAAGTTCCTGAGCTCTGAAGAGTGTACTGAACCATCGTGGACCACCACGGCGAAAGCATCGAAAGGGTCGAGGACCTCCAGTACCTGGGGAGCGACCTAGCAGCCGATGGCAGCGTGGATCAGGCGGTGAAAGCCCGAATCAACGCAGCCTGGATGAAATGGAGGGAGTCCACAGGAATCCTGTGCGACCGGCGGTGCTCGAGAACACTCAAGGGCAAGGTGCACCAAGCGGTGATTAGGATTTTGATGCTCTACGGTCAAGTGCTGGCCTATATGCGAGAACCAGGGAAGGCAGTTTCAGTCAGGAGCATGAAATTCTGAGATTGGAATGCGGCTGGACACGACTAGACAGAGCCAGAAATGAGGACGTCAGGGCAGTCACACGGCTGGTCCATGAAGGCACGAGAGCAGCGACTGAGATGGGCACGTACTGAGGATGCCTGAAAACCACCCAATAAGGAAGCTTCGGAATTCGAAGTGGAGGGCAACCGACCACGAGGAGCCCCAACGAAAGGATGGAGGGACGTCATCAAGACGAAGTTCACTGAAGTGAATGCCACGGTACAAGGATGCAGTGGAACGGAATAAGTGGCGACTTCTAACAAGAACACCGGATGAAGTCCCTGCGATGGCGAGTAGCGCAAGGGAGAAAAGAAGGAGGTGTTTTTACGTGTAAGGTTGTGTGTGCTCCCTGTTAATATTGTGTCTCTCTGGGTGGAGTGAGCTAACTAATGGTAAGAAGCATCTGGGAATAGCTGCGATTTCTCACTGCAACAGGCGGCAAATTCTGGCAGGGATTCCTGAGTTAATCACGAATGTCTCCCGCAAGGGGCTTCTTGAATCGGTGCATTTGCTCGCTGCTCCTACCGCAGATCATTATTCTGGTCGGACTATTTTGTGGGGTTCAAAGCCTGATCCGAATTTCTTGGCTTGGCTACTTTTTTTGGTCAGTGCCTGGACTAACCAGGACACTGCAGGGAACGTGATGTGCTCCCAAATCTAAATATCTCTATAACTGCCTTTCGATTCCAAAACTTTGAACAAATCTAGAACTTGCACTTCGTTGAGGAGCTGTCTTCAATGCATATACTGCAAGAATTCCCGGCGTTTTTCATCACTGCCCCGTTTTTCGGGATGCCGAGCAGATTTTTTTCTTATGGCGCGGAATTCAGCAAAAATCGGCTATTTCAGCCGTTTCGGGGGGGAGGGGGGAGCGATGCGAAAACAACATTCGGCTACGATGTTCCCTGATGTGAGAGTGAACACAAGTATCACATCTCCTTGCCAGGAACACACTTGGTGCCCGGACCCTGGGATGCGCCTTTTTTCTCCAGATTTATGTGTTATCCGCGTCTAGGCGATCACATCACCAGGGAGATAAATTTTGGTCGAATCTGCCCCTGGTGGAAGTCGCGATCAAAATCTGGCTTGAAAAAGAAGCAGTGGTGGTGGCAACGATTCCTTCCTGCATGGTACCAGAGGTGAAGTCGGTCCGGCAGCGATAACCATATATGGCTGCCAGCGCCTTACCTATTTTGTCCATTATGTGCGCTATATCTCCCGCTCAATAGTAGCTTTCTGGAGAGAGAGAAGGGAGAAATTCTCGAAAGATGTTAGGTAGAATGAGAGATGGAGTGAAGGAAAATCTGCGAGGGTAGGCCGAGTTTGAGGAAATTTCCGGGCGTGCCTCGGTTACATACCTGTGGGATGTTACGAGGAGTCAACAGACATAAAAGAATGGCAT
>MU946264.1:0-15363 GCA_036418165.1 Cooperia oncophora
GGTTCATAATTCCAAAAGAATTGGATCTCATGTGTGAAAAAGTATGTTGCCTGCAGCACGAATTTCTCTCGTTTAGTTGGACCTCTTGAAGCTCGAATACCCCTGTTCACGCCACCCTCTCGAATACTGAATCATAGTGCTTATGTTTAGCCACAAACCACTCACGGCTGTTCTTTTGGGTTCAAAGAAAAGATGTATGTATGGCATAACATCTTCGCTGAGTGTAGAAGTAAAATAATAGTTATACTTAGTTCCGGTAGTTTCCAGTGCACCGTAAACAGTGCCAGTTGGAGCAGATCGTTCTTTACCCTTTTACTGTAACTTGAGCTTGATGGGTTTCGAGACGCTACCGTTATCAACGGAATACAGACCAGCGAGAAGAAAATTCTTCTCTTTGAATTTTCTGCCTGCTATATAAGTTCCACGTTGCATTTCTCACCTTCTTGCACTTTACCCAATCTCGAGAGCCCTTGGAAGAGCAGGTGTTCTCAGAACTTCAACTTCCTTTCATTCAACTACTTGTTCAATATTTATATCTAGTTTTCGGAGAGATGTTCGCCAAATCAACGGGAAATGTCCTGCGCATAATTCTGGGTGCAATCTTCTCACAAGGCTATCATTAAGATTATCCGCTAGTTCGGACTCTACCCTGCCCATTTTTCAAATGCGAACGGAGCTTTTTCGAGTGGGCGGAGCTCCCAGTAGTGGGCGGAATCACCTGGTACAGAAAAAGGCGAATCTTGGAAGAAAAGATTAAAATTCCAACAAAAGACTCAGAAGTGGGTGTGTTCGGAAGGGCAAGGCATAATTTGTCAGCATAGCTATGAGTACATCCACTTAGTGGAGGCTTAATGTGAAAAAGACCACGTCGAAAAAAGTTATTAAAAAGTTATAGAAAACCCATGACCACGCTAAGAAGCGGGCGGGGCTTTGGGGCGGAGTTCCATCAGTATCTAGATACTGCTACGAACTCAGGTCTATGTAGTTAATTATCTGTAATGGGTGTGGTCGACCTGATTTGAAAAAACGTCCCATCTGATTCGGAAAGCGTTGAATTTGGTTTGAGAAGGGTCCGACTTCATTTGAAAAGTGTCAAATTTGGCTTAAGAAGTGTCCGATTTGGAATGAAAATGGTATATGTTAGATCCTGCGCTGGGTGCTGACCCGGTAACTGACTAGTACTTTCCTATACTGAACGGCGTTTTAGTAGAAATCAGATACTTCAAGAGGGACGCAGAGGGAACTCAGACATCCCAAGAACGTGGAAAGCTTAGGAGCAGATGTTTTTCTCTCACTGATGGAGGGTCAGAGGATGTATCTGGCAGTCTGCTACCTATACTTATACTTATACTTTATTCTTTATCGCGCAGTTTGCCGGCTTCGATCACAGACACAAATAGAGTGTTTTTGATCATTTGTGCGAAGATTCTCGAGGAACCGGCAGCGGTGAATAATGTCGTCCATCTTCTAGTCATGTCTCTGGTCCTTGCTCCAGTATAAGAGCGAAGTCGTCCAGCCTTGTTTCTGTGCGTCAGACGCTCCCTTTCCCTTGTGGATCAGTCAGTTCCACTCGAGCCCAGGAAGTCTTGAAGGGACCTTCTGGAGAGACACCAGCGTAGACGCATTTTTGTAGTGCCGAAACCACCCAATCTTTCAGCGATGTCCTTCTGCGTAGGATTTTGGATGAGATTTTGTCCGAAAGCCTAGCTCCAAGTATGGCTCTTTCTAAACGTCTTTGTGCTGTTCTGAGGCACATCGCCACTTCCTTTGTCCATACCCATGTTTCGCAACCATATAACACTGTTGGTAGGATACACATATTGATAAGTTTTCGTTTCAAACTCATTTCCACTCGAGGTTGTCGAAGGAACAGTCGGTTCTTGAAGTATGAGGCACGAGCTGCTTGAATACGACTATGGATCACATCCTTTTGCGGGAACGTTATCCTTTGACCGAGATAACTGAAATGGTCGACTCGTTCGATTTCATTTTCCTGCACGTATAAGGGACCGTCGATATCTCCTAGATCGGCTTTACTCAATCTCATCCATTTCGTCTTCATAAAATTAATAGTGAGTCCCACTTTCTCCGCAGCATCGGCCAACATTTTTGCCATTATTCCAATATCTTCACAACTATGAGCGAGAAGGACAATATCATCAGCATAAGCTAGGTACGAGAGGGTTTTGTTCCCTAGTTTCAGTCCTTTGCCCTGCCAATCTATCAGATTCAGCGCGTACTGGAGAACTAATGTGAAGAGAACTGGAGACATTGAGTCTCCTTGTCTTACACCCAGCCGCATGCAGATTAGAAACTCCTGGACAGTTGGTTCGCTAATTCTGACGGCAGCGTTACTGGTGCATAATTAGCAGGTTGTAAGGCTCATTATCAATTTTTCCTCCGCTTTCTTGGAATCGACGAAAACGGCACATAGCTCTATATTGAACTCGTGACATTTCTCGGTAATCATATTAATAGTGTGAATATGATCTATGGTCGAGAAGTGCTTGCGGAAACCAGCCTGCTCCGGTGGTAGAATTGACTTTTCCTCAATTGTGGCTGTCAAACGGTCTGTAAATATTCTTGTCAGCACCTTATACAGCGTCGACAGGCACGATATTGTCTGTAATTACGATGATTAGTACTTCCCCAGCTTTGTAAGAGTAGATGTGTGAGCGAATCAAAACTTGCTAGCACGAACCGTTCCCGTTATCAGTTCGAAAAACAATGGGTATGGTAAGGGCGAGTATTTGTGAAAGAGCACGAAGAGAAGGGGATTGAATGCCATCGGAACCAGCAGCTGAACGTGCTTTGCTTCTCTTCATTGCCATTTGCACTTCATTATTGTGGACCTGCAGATTTATTTGGCCTGATGGTGGAGTGGGTGGGCCGAAGGGAGGAGTGGTACAGTGCGTTATAAAAATTTCTCACTGCTTTCACTGACTGCGACACGTGATCAGGAAAAGGTTCATCTGATGGGGAGGGGTCGCTAGGAGGGGAGGAGGTGGTTTCTTTCAGGATTGTCAAGGATCTTCTTGCGTGTAAAGCTTGCATGCGCCCACGTCGAAGGCGTCCGGACTTGATGGCTTGACGAAATATTTGAATATGACGTTGTCGCAAATCTTCTTGGATAGATTTTCGGGCTAGCTTGCAAATCTCAGCATACTCCACGATTCCCCTCCCATTATCTCCGTGATGTAGCTCTCGTCGTCTGGAGACATCCGGGTCCCTGGTGATAGACCTGATGAAGATATTCATACCTTGTGGACATCTGAGTAAGCTCTGGTAATGTAATGGTATCATAATCTTTGATTGTATCACCAGTCATCATATTTTCATGTAGTAAACATTGAGCGGTTGAACACAATAAGTCGCTGTCGATAACGGGGAATCCTCTTGGTCTTCTTACTGGTTGTGAGATCGGATTCAGACGTATTTTACATCTTAACATGCGGTGATCACTCCCCGTGTTAACACTAGTGAGCACTCCTACATCGACAACGCCCTTCATACTTCTCAACAATACATAATCAATCTCTTTCTTCAGATGTTAAAATGACAACAGATTTGTCCACTACAGTCTGCTACTGTAGTGGACAAATCTGGTGTCATTTTAACAAATGTAACTTATAGTGGGAAAGAAATGATGGAGGTTTGTTGGGACATGTTGGGAGATTCCCTAGATCATTGTAAGTGGCACTATATTTGCGCACCACCTCTATACTGTAATACGCAGGTATGCAAAACCCGGTATCGATAAATCCACGGAACAGATAATGCTCAAAAAAAATTAGTTTCCCATTTTTACAGGAACCAGTAAATCGATTTGAAGGCAGTTGGCACGATGGCTTGGTGCTCGGCCTCAAAAATCCTGCGAAGAAAAAGAGCCTCCGTCTCAAGTGTCAAGAATTAAGTTTTGACGAAAAAAGAAAGTTCCCTTGGCACTCTAATAACCGCTAGTGAAGGGTACGGCAAGCGGCCGTGATCCATGTAGCATCACGGCCGCTTCATACCAGTCCCTTCGCTTCATAATTTGCTCAGCAAATGAATGAATACGAGCGTCAGAAACGGTCGTCCGTTTGTGGGCGGGCGGGCGTGGCGGGCGTTTGGGACGGAATGTTTGTGGCTGATAAGGGCCCCTATGACAGACATGCAGCGCCTGATCAGGTTCGCGTAACGCAGGCGTAATTAAATCCAACTCGCTTGGGAAACTTATCGAGCCAACGTCGTTTAAGAAGAACGTACATTCAATAAATAGTGAGTAAAACAGCAAAAATTTCAACCCGAATCAGGAATGGTAACCTTTAGCAATGGAGTGACGGTATAATAGTCCGAGAAATACTAGAATACCGTCAAAAAGTTTGACTAGCAGCCATGCTACGCGACATGTAAGCCCAGCCCTTCACAAGAAGGGGATTTCTGCGATTCCATTGATCTAGTGTTCTCATTATAAAAAAAGAAAGCCTCTGCCCTTGCCATTTCGAAAAATGCCAGGCTTGGTTATATTCATTAAATGTCCGAGAGGAAACGTGCAATAATCCGAAAAAGTAAATTCGTCGTGCAGACGCCAGCCATCTCACAAACGCGTTCGCCGTCCTAGGCGGACAAAACTGCTTAATGATGTACATGTAATAATGAAGCAATGGTATGGCTGAAACATTTATATATTGAAAAATGGACTCCCACTCCACAACATCAAGGAATCTTCCTAATGTGGACGGACGTGGTGTAGTGGCAAGTAACAGGCTTACCTCAAGCTTGATCTGAGAATCAAAGCCCGGAACGGTTCCCGCTCAAACCACCCAGGATCTTTACCCTCCGGGGACGGTGAAGTGGTACCAGATTCGTCTGGGAGGATAAAACACTGTACATCGGCTGTCTCCGCAAGTCATTGCATAGGCCACTTCGCATTCAATAAGCCCCACGATTCCGAAAGGAAGAAGAGTGCGTGCCGCATCCCAAAAAGGATTGACTAAGGCGGAAAAACCTTTTATCCCTTAGTGCCGATGTATGGTGCAGAATGTGCTTGAACAAGATCCCGTCAGTTCCAATAATATTCCTATTGAAGACTCGCGATTGTATACTGTGGACAATGGCGTTCGGTAAAACCAGTAGTCGCTTAATACTCTCCGTGGAAGAAAAAAGCAAAATGTTATGGGGAATCTTGGGTAGGGACTTGTCAGCTTCCTTAGGCGAGTTTTCTGGACTTGCTCGTTTTATCCCAGCAAAAGCGGTATCCTGCCGCCTCTAACTCCCTAATCGTTTCTTCCCTTCACATAGTGCTAATATCATCTAACAGTTAGAGAAAAAAAATGAAGAATGCAGGGTAAAATTGAACTATGCCCTTGAGTTTCGGTGGGCTGGACCGGTAGGGAATCGTGAGGACTGCCACTTCTGAGGGCCATAGTGCCATTGTTACTTCCTGGGAAGTCGCGTGGGATTCCTCAGAGACTGGGGCCAGAATACTTGTTCAAGCAAGGAAGCCTACGAATTACTTGAGCGCGGGGACTGTCTTTAACTTAAGAAAACCCTCACATCACCATCTTATCTCGCTCCTATGGAACTCAAGGGTGCAGCACACGTCGTATCAATCCGTGCCCCTCCAGAACAGCCATCTAGATCAGGCACCTTATGGCTGTTAGAAACGCCAAGCGCTGACACTATAGCTTTCATTCTTGATGCAATCCCCACCCAAACGTCCAATCAATTTCCGCCAACCCAGAAGATGGTCATGATAAAAAGGGGCACATGTTCGATATACTTCAGAAAAAGAGAAATGGCCGACTGGCCCGGTGGAAGAAGAGGGATGTAAGCTATGGTGCACCCTAGGAAGGAAAAATCAAAGGGAAAATAAAATCAAAAAAACCAAAGCGTGTAAAATCCCTCGACCCCAAATGCGAACCCACTTCCTGCAGTTGAATACGGCCCTTGGAATTCCCCTACAACGATGTGTTTACTATTGATACGGTCCCCCCTTAGCGATGAATCACTAGTTGCTTTCACGTGAACCATGTTGTACCTACACGACGATGATTTCGAGAGGGGGTAGGGGTTCGAGGCCGGCAGCCAACTGCGCAAGTTCAGCGATGCTAAACAGTTTGTATGTAATTGTACGGTGGTCACTTTGACGGCATTGAAGAGCTCAATTAGTAGTCGGAAACAAATTGCAGGAAAACAAAATGCACATTTGGACGATTTTTGGGCAGGTCGAAGCAACACTCAAATGCACGTCCTGATATCGGTGATCGTGAGAGAAATGGATATTCAGCCTAACTCAACGCTTGTGGTACTGAGGAAAGTAATGGATGGCCGACCAGTGACGAGGGCTAATACGACGCACGGCGTCTATTGCTATGAGGCATGCGAAGCTCGAGAAATCCGAGAACTAAATTGACGCCCTCCGGCAGTCGTCTTGAGTCCCCTAAAATAAGCAATGAGCACTGGGAATCAGCAGCACGGATAAGTGTAGCCTCGAGCATCACACACACACCCGCATTTCGGAAACGATAAACAGCAAAAGTAGTGAGAGGGGAAACACGGTGATCAACAAGCACACATCGGGTACAAACTCATTAGGAATCCACAATGGCGCTGTGAGAGTGCTTTGGCTCTCTAAGATGATTTTCCTGACTGGAGAACTGCTGGTTCTTTGAGCTTATTATTTTATTTCATTATTCACTATTTTGCCCCGATTGATGATTTTGCACGTTCCATGCACGCTTCATTTTAGCCAATCGAGTATGCAATTACTTTGGCTACTTTTGGCAGTCGGTCCGAGCTCTACTTCCAACGCTGCGTCGGGACAATTGAGGATTTTTGTTGCTAGAAGAAAAAAAGACCCGCAGAAGAGAAGAAAGCAAAAATGGTGGGATTGAGGGAAAAAGCTTACCACGCCATGAACTCGTGCTTGCGCCTTCCGAGTAATAGATTTTCTCATTACAATGCAATGGCCATGTCAATTCCCTCACTTCTATCGTAATTTTTTTTCACACTTACGAGGCTTCTCGTTACTTATAGCGTAACTTGAACATTAAAATTGCTTTCAGCCTTACTTTTCCTTTGGCCGGCAAGAGCCAGGGGAGGGAAATGCAATGGCTGAGGGCTTCTCCTTGACAGGTCACGTCGTACGTTGGGTATACCCAGCAACAGGTGTCGTATTTCGTACCGGGAGCGTCATTTGCCCTTAAAAGAAACTGTTTCCGGTTATTGATGTTTTTTCCAGTTTTTCATGATTCAAGTGGTTTATAACTCCTAATGGCACGGTCCGCGATAAATTAGGCGGTGATGTTGAAATATGGAGGAGAGGTTGTCAAGTGACTCATCTGTGAAGAGGAAATGCCAAAGGGACGGCACGCCAACGTCCTTCATTTTTGGGCACCTCACCACCTCAGACAAAATGTACGGTAAAAGCTAAGGACCTGCCGTGTTGGGCGGTCCCAGTCAGTTGAACGCTAGGACCCCATAGGAGTCACTAGAGCATCCATTGCTTGCCACTTATCCGGTCGCGTCGCTCTTGGCTGAAAGGCGGACTCTGGTGGAGTCTGGAGGCGGAGTCAAAGGGGAAAGGGCGGCGTCACTAGGGCAACGTTGCACCTCAACTCCTCCACCATATAATTTCCGCCGCGAAACAGGCACAAGGTTATCTACGAGGCTTACACTAACCCTTCCACACAGTTTTTGTGCATTTTCTTGAGATCCATCGCGGCTCGCGTCGTTAATGCAACGCTTCCCACTTTGCCGCTCGAAGATACTAATGGTAGCAAAAAACTGCATAGAACTTTCGGAGGTATAAACTTAGAGAGGAGGCGACAGGAAGCTTGAAAATTCCGGAAGATGATAGGTAGGATGGTGCTTCTAATAGAGCAAGAATTTGAGGGGGTTGTCGTATTTTGCAAAATACTCCCCCAATAGCAGAATCTGCCTTGCTGGATAAGGCGGTCGAACGCCGGCATGCGCATAAGACAATGCATAATTGTTTTCGACATATTGAGTAGTAGCGCTTTCGACCATAATGCAAGACTGTTGACGTCGAAAAGAACGCCTTCCAAGCACAAAGGAAGCCAGGGTATCGGGCTATAAACGGGAGTTCGTTGTTTTTAGTGAACACCTTCATATAGAGACTAGGGAAGAACTTCATTAGCAAAATCAATTTGCCTATGAGGCTCGTCTTGTATTTTTAAGCAAGCAAATGCCGATCAAGTAGGGAGGCGACATTTGATTTGATGAAGAGAAAAGACAACAAAATTAACCCTTATTTTGGCGGAGAGAAGGAAAGCTCTGTTTAGTGAAGCAAAAGGGCAAAACCGTCAGCCGCTGAAAAAAAGAACTTTTTTTCTAAGCCTCTAGAGGAAGTCACTTCATTTTTTTCTATTCTGTTCTCGTTATGAACGGGAAGAATCAGACGTTTTTGCTCTCTGAGTGAAAAGGAAACGAGCAAAACGAACGAGTCGAAAATTTTCCAAGGCCATTGAGATTTAATTTCTGTGTTGCGAGTTTGATACCGATTGTCGTGATGACTCACGACCTCCCTCTGGTCGACAAGGAGCGCATGCAACAAATCGCGCTCCAATTGCAAAGGGTATCGATCGAAATCCCATCGCATTCATTTCAAATCAACCGGTTTAGCACAACCTCTTCCTCGCGAAGGGACGCTATAACAAAAGTCTATGCCCGGGAGCCCGGGGCTTATAGTAGAGGCTCCGGCAGGAAGTCATGTCACTGCCACCGCAGCATGGATCATCTTTAAAGGCACATTCCGCGAAAAAATAAGGCTATGACCTCTCAAATGTGTCGGACGATCCGGAAGGCGATTTTTGAGGCTGCGCTACTTTCAAAATGTGAAAAACGGCAAGAACTCCGCTAGAAGCTGGCTAATTAGGCCCATGGACACCCCTTAGGCCCATGCCGACCTCAGTGCGGCTAGCACTAGGCTACTAGCACTATGGTGTATCTTTCTCTATAACATTTCGGACTGCTTTACTGGCTGCTTTTCTCCGCTAATCAGATAATTAGCACTTTTTGTGCCTATTTGAGTTCCGTTTCCCGCAATTTGGCGGGGTCGGCGAACTGTGCGTTAAAGGTTTGAGTTCTAAGACCATCTCGCCTCGTCTTAATCGTGATTCAGCATTCTTATCTCTATCCCATTCTTGCATATAACTTTCTCACATATGTTTTGAAGTTGGTTTTGGAGTTAAACATGATATAACATGAAGTTTTTTGTCGTGTGGTACATTCGCGCGAAAAATAAGGCTATGACCTCTCAAATGTGTCGGACGATCCGGAAGACGATTTTTGAGGCTGCGTTACTTTCAAAATGTGAAAAACGGCAAGAACTCCGCTAGAAGCTGGCTAATTAGGCCCATGGACAGCCCGCCTTAGGCCACTGCCGACCCTTCAGCCTGCTGCTCTAGCCACTAGCTACTAGCCACTATGGTATCTTTCTCTATAACATTTCGGACTGCTTTTACTGCTGCTTTTCTCCGCTAATCAGATAATTAGCACTTTTTGGTGGGCCTAGGTTGAGTCCAGTTTCCTAGCAATTTGCGTCGCGAACTGTGCTCTTAAGGTTAGAGTCTAAGACCATTCGCCTCGTCTCATCGTGATTCAATTCTTATCTCTATTCTCCATTCTGCATTATTTCCACATTTGTTTTGAATTGTTTTGAGTTAAACATGAATTGAACATGAAGTTTTTGTCGTGTGTTTCATTTGTGGGGGAATTCCCTAATTACTGGTAAAACACTGTTGCACGCATGTACACGACAACCGGTCCGTATTGGGCGTACGCACGACACCGGTCGTTTGGTAGGCAGAGACATTGATGACCCTAGATTTATTCCGCAGTTCACTTCCTTCTCAAAGTGCACACTCGAGGACTTTTACGGCCTCAGACGCACTTTGCAGAAGTGATTGAGCAATGACTGCAGAACAGACAAGGCACATCTTGGGATTAGCAGTCAAAAAGCCGTGCGCATTGGTTTCAAACTACGAGCTTTGTCCTGGGTTGACTTACAGTCACTATCCAAAATAGAATGTGTGTGAGGAGGCGTGCATTAGTTCCTACGCCATCCTGAGCAGACAGCAATCGGCGGAGTACGCTGCTGCACTCCAAATCAACAACCTTAATCACAGCACGCTTCCCCTTCGCAGGGACAGTGAAATGTGAAAGAATGAAAGCAAAAAAAACGGTCCGCTAGTGCCTCCCCATGCTTCTAAATGAGGGAGTGTGGTTGTGACTGAAGGAGCCAGACACAAGAGCTGTGAGAGAGCATACAACCTAATGAAGAAGCAGACATGAAAATGGGTGAAGAGTGCGCACCTGTCTCAAGAAGAGGCTACCATGCTGCAGCATGCTTACTATTTAGATTTTAAGGCATATGTTGCAACGTGCTGCTTGCTGGTGCTCAAGTATTGGAGTAACTGATGTGCTAAAAGCGCATAACAAGGCCATGGAAACAAGATAAAGATGATGAAGCTTCAGCCAGTTTTCAATACAATTGACTTTTAGTATGCCGCACTCACGTCAAGAATTCCATGCTGAATCTAGCAGCTTTTTGAATGCGATCGCTTGGTTTGGCGCTTAGACGAAACCGTTCGCCAGGTGAAAACGCGTGGCCCCGGCTCGTACGCGATGGTAAGCGGTCAGTTCTTCTTTGACTTGTATAGATTTGTAGTTTTGCTGATTGACTTATATAGCAGTAAAAAGCGAAGTGATTCATCTCAACATCCTGCTATAAGACCTGGTAAGCGCTGAGAATACGCAAGAACATTATGTGGGCCGCATATCGCATTCAATTCAAGCGAAAGAACAGCTGCGCTTCTGAGTGTGAAGCAGAATGTGCACTTTGTAATCAAGCGACCATAGGTAGAACACATGTAGTAGCGTAATGAAAGAAGGATATTAAGTTCGCAGTGCTGATCAGTCCTTTCTGCCATGCGCCATGCATTCTACTCCCAGTCAGAGTCGTGGCACGGCCGATGCTACACGGTCTACAGAGTCATTTCCGAGGGTCAGCCGATGTACAAGTATGTTTTTATCCTTCCAGGCGTATCTGCCACCAATTTACAACTCCAGCGAGAAGAGCCTTTGTTGTCCTGTGTTGGAGCTATTCAAGTTTGACCCGTGCATCGCACGCTTGCTAAACGGGTTCCCTGCCACTGCACCACTTCCAGCGCAAGCCGTGGAATACGCTCCTTATTGGGACCCTTCTCGTGTTTTCTGGTTTCAGTGACTGGAAGGAGCTTATGAAAAAGGAGAGACTGAAGAAACTGACGGAGCACGGATAGAAACGAAACGAAAAGAAAAAGGATGGACAATTGAATCAAATTATAAACGTGGAAGGAAAGGGCCTACGCAGGTGGCATTGTGAACGTGCTCTTCTGCAACTCGCCTTGAGACATGAACGTTCGTGGTTGGGGACCCGATTATCTCCCACGCGAGCCACTACACTTCCACATCGGTAACCGCTGAGTGCTATCTTAACGAGAAACCAGACGCTTTTTCTCTGTCATATCAGTAGCAGTCGTTCGAGAAACTTCGCCTGAAACCACAATTCGATACCATGCAGTTTTGTAAACGAAAATGAGAGAATTAAAAAAATGAGAGTGCTAGGCAAAGCTTCTACACGTCAAAGGCTCCGAAGAAGGCGATGTTCGCCGAAATGTTAGCACAATAAAGCATCGGTAGGTTGGAAAAGCACACTGGTGTATTACGTGTCTAATGTCGAGCGATCGTGTGATATTCCAAAAAACGAACGATTTTTCAGTAAAGTTAAAGGCAATAAAAGAACAGCTGTTCCGTCAACGAAGGCAGCTGTTCCTTAGTGGCTCTCTAATGAAACGTCAAGAGAAAACCACCCTTTTTTGACAGATATCCTCAATAAAATTCACCTGACAGCAGTTGCACCTGCTTCACTCTAAATTGCACCATTCTCATTCTCTCGTTAAAGGCAGTTGGCACGATGGCTAGGCCTAAAATGCTAGTAGGGCGCTATATAGTGGGGAAATGGCGAAAGAACGGAGTGAAACGGTCAAAATCCTGCGAAGAAAGAGCCTCCGTTCTCATGTTAGAAATCAATTTTGGACGAGTTTCCTGTAGGCATCTTGCCAATAACCGCTACCGAAGGTACGGCTGCATATGTGTACTCATATCCATGCAGCATCACGGCCGCTTCATACCAATCCCTTCGCTTCATAATTTGCTTAGCAAATGAATCGATTAGAGCGTCAGGAACGGTCGTCCATTTGTGGGCGGGCGGGCGTGGCGGGCGTTTGGGTCGGTATGTTGTGGCTTGATAGGGCCCTTATAAGGGCACCTCCCTTGGAAAAGGCATTATGCAGCGCCTGCTCAGGGTCGCGGAATTCCGTCCTGCCAGGCATTGATCCTACTCGTCCTGGGGAATTTATCGTGCCAACTGCCTTTAAGTATGCAAGCAGAGGTGAAGTGTACAGGTTATTTTCTAATACGTTGTAATATGGAAATCTGAAGTCATACAAGCTTTACGAGACATTTCGATTTTATGTTTAGTGTTCCAGATGTATGATTAGCACTCATGGTTTCGTGCTGTCAATTATAGAGAG
This sequence comes from Cooperia oncophora, assembly GCA_036418165.1. Lineage (NCBI taxonomy): Eukaryota > Metazoa > Nematoda > Chromadorea > Rhabditida > Trichostrongylidae > Cooperia > Cooperia oncophora. Next base: position 12,579 of record MU946264.1, read on the forward strand.
CAACACAGCGAACGGTGGGGCTTGACATTGAGGGCGGACAGGAGCCCAGAGGTAGACCATGCCTTCTGTCACCGAACTCCTGGCCAGACTTGAAGGCATAAGGCACGATAACGTGGCACTCGTTCTAAAATGGTAGTCGAGGTTCAATATAGTGAGAAAACGACGAAAAAGCAAGGTGGTATGGTAAAAACCTATGGTAAAAAGGCGTTGTTTTACACGACCTAGGAAGCAAATCTGGACGAGTTTCCCTTGGCATCGTGCCAGTAACCGCTATGGAATATATGGCCGCATGTGTGCACTAATATATCCATGTAGCACCGCAGCCGCTTCATACTGATCCCTTCGCTTCCTACTGTACTTCGCGCGCGAGCATCGGTCCGACATTTGTGTGCGGCGGGCAAGGTGGGCGTGAGGGACGGTAGTTGCAGCTCGATAGGGCGCTACAAAGAACCTTCACTGGAAAACGCGCCACCCAGCGCCTGTTCACAGTCGCCGAGTTCTACTGGGCCTATTAGTCCTACACGTCTTGCGGAGCTATGCCTTTGAGTCTTTTGCTCAGAACTCAGCCTTGAACGATATGCTGTGCGATAAGACCAGTGATATCATGTTGGCCTGTGCAATAGATCAGTTTCGTGTGCTTTGCGCACTTTATCATCCGCGTCAGACCGCGTACATGCATTTCCCAACCTCGTCTGATGTCCCCAATGTGTTACACACATTTAGCCTTATTGATGGGCTATAACTCTGAAAAGTCTATAGTCCTGACCTTGTCCGCCCTCGTAAGCCCATTCAAAAACTAGTCGGATTTTCCAAATGAAAATGAAATAGAGCACGGTTCATTTGTCCCTTCAAGCTCCGCCTACTATCAAGCATGCATCGCGGATAAAATTCCACTCAGTCGAAACAAGCACTACACAAGTCACTGAGATCCGGCTAGTTAGAATTGGAGGAATACACGGAATCTCGAGCTTCCAAATACAATATAGAGGATATCAATGCACGTGAGAGCAAGTTTACAGCCCATAAAAACCCACATACTAGCATAAACAAATGTATGGCTTTTTTTGGAAAGATATCATCAAGAAGAGTCCTCACTGAACTGAATGTCACAGCAGAAGATGCGTTGGATACGAAGAAGTAGCGACGTGGAGAACAGCGGACTCTTTGATGGTTCAGAATTAACGTAATGGAGAACAAGAAGTACAAGAGTAGGCAGCTTTCCTTAGCCACATACTCTTTCCCAGGCATTTTGCGATTCTTCACCTCTCTCAACTTTTTCACTTTCTCAAGCTGCTGGAGCATTTGGTCTTCTACAGCCAAATCTCCGACTCTCCTTTCTTGTGTTCGTCTTTTCTGGGAAGAATTCGATTCAGAAACTTTTTTACTTCGATCTCAGGTACTGCAGAAACGACTTGAGAGCGAATGATGCTTGAACTTCCGGGTGGTGGTGGCTGAACAAAAAAAAACCAAGTGCTGCGGGGAGTGCAGATACGAGATTAATGGTGACGTGAGAACTAGTAGACGTAGTAGGACGGACGAGGATCTGCGCCGAAATATCTTGATGTGAGTGAACTCAATAGCGACCATCGGCAGTAGGCCGGGTATTTCAATACCATTAAGTTCGCCTTGCCACATACGGTAATGCTCGAGAGAAACCAGAACTTCTACCGACATTGTTTCAAAGAAGCTGCATTTGAAAAGAAGTGTGAAGAGTGTGTCATAGTTGAACGCGCAGTGAAGAAACTAGACCGTGTGAGTCCACGTGGCCCAGGAGGTAGTTTATTGGATTTCCCAATTTGTTTGTGGAAACTGTGCTGCTGTCCTTGAAGTTCGCAGAGCAAAGAAAATCATCATCATCGGAGGCTCATCTCTGCCTTGGCATTTTAAGCGTGTCCGAAATTGTAAGACGCTGGAGAGGAGAAATGGCTGGGAAAAGCAGGGGGGGGGAGAAAGAGAGAGAGAACGAGTCCTCGAAAGTGTCCAGGTGACGATCAGAGAAAAATCTTCGCCAAGTTATGATTGATCGGATCGCATGGACGAGTACGCTTCAGCTGCGTCATGCTCAAGACTGGCTTGAAAATAGCTCTAGTGGAACATCGTAAGGTACTTGAGAGGGGGTGCCCTCGGAACTGCAGTTTCCCGTGCCCATTTTGTCACATCACCAGATTTCTTTCATCACGAAGAAAGGAGAAGTCTCCGCCGTTGATCAATCCCTTTGTGGGATGCGGCACGCATTCTACTTCCATTCAGAATCGTAGTGGCTTAGAATGCGATGTGGCCTATACAATGACTTGCGGTGGCCAGCCGATGTACAAGTCAGTGTTATTATCCTCCCAGACGAATCTGGTACCAATTTGCCGTCCCTGGAGCGGTAGAAGGCTTGGTTGGCCTGGGCGAGAGTCGACGAGGGATTTGAATCCAGAACCGCGCGAGTGGTAAGCGTGCCACTTGTCACTACACCACCTCCGCCTCGATCAAGAAACATACTCATCAACAATTACATCTGTGTTGCCCATTCACGCAGCTGAGGTAGCTATGTACATACGCCAAAGAACATCTTCATGCTATTAGATTATGACACCTCGAACTGCGCCGAAATATTTTGATGTGAGTGGGGCTCAATAGCGACCATCAGCAATAGGCCGGATATTTTGAAAAAGAACAAGCTGTCCAGCTATCAGTAGCCAGTCCATAGAGACTGAGCTCGTACTCTACGGTCTGGTGAGTCCGAGAACAACTTCTATGGCACGGATGGGTCTAGAGTACTGTCAAGAAGGGAAGAGGT